>JAMFLL010000886.1:0-23569 GCA_027475725.1 Pythium rhizo-oryzae | reverse complement strand
CTCGTGGTGGTCGTCGGCATTCTGGTGGTGCGCAGCCATCGGCTCGAGACCAAGCGGCGGGACGAAGCCGCTCGGCAGCAGCAACAGGAACAACAGGACAGCTCGAGTGGTGCAGGGTCCGGCAATGAAGCCACATCGGCAGACAATGCGTCGTCGTCCAACCGACCCGGTCGGCTGAACCTGGCTGGATGGCAGGCCTCTCGGCGGGAGCAGAAGGACAAGAAGGAGAACCTGGCACTCGACAGCGCTCGAGGGGAAAAGGACGTGTCCCCCAAGCACCATTTCGTGGACCTGCTCGACACGCGGCAAAGCGTGAACCCGCAGGTCACCGTGCTCGCGGCGCCCGTCATGGCCGCCGTGGTGGTCGAGGCCAGCGCGCCGCCCATGTCCCCACAGCACGAGGACGACGGCATGGAGCCGCCGTCGGCGCCCTCGTTCGACAGCGAGTTCGAGTTCGACCAAGACGCCGTCGACCACGTCTGAGCTTCCACCTACAGTTTTCCCTATTTACTGCCTCTGGAGGGGCAGCCCGTCGCTAGATGCGTGCAATCGATGTTTCCCTTTTTGTCATATACTAGAACGAGAATCCAATGAAGAAGAATGTCGTTCGTGGTGGACGAGCGAGCTCGTCGTGTAGGGGCACGATCGTGCCATGTCGCCGGCCTTCCGCTCCCAAGCACCTGCAAGTGCATCTCCTCGTAGCTGCTCAATGGGACCCACATGACCATGTGGAGCACCATCTGGGTCCACTTGCCACCCACTGGAAAGTGTCCGTTCTGACTACTCGCGTGGGCCGAACCCTGATCTTTCTTTGCCCCCCCACAAGTTTGGAGCTGGCCACATTTTCCCCACCAGCGCGGCGTCGCGTCGTGTACTGATTGAGAGAATCGAAGCCCGGCGTCACGCTTCGCATTCGACAGCATCGTGCGCTTGTTTCCTTCCTTCCTCCCACAGACAAACGCTTCCTCCTTCATGGGCGTCAAGCGCGAGCGCCCGGGGTCGTCCCTGCCGCCGCCGCGGCCGCTGCCGGCGCGGAGCTCGTCGTCGGCGTCGGGCGACGGTGCGCGCGTGGACGCCGGCGACCTGGACACGCCGCGCGCGTCGTTCGAGTTCGACGACGGCGCGTCGGACGCGTGGGACGTCACGTTCGACGGTTCATCGGGATCGGACGCCGGCTCAGCAGGCTCGCGCGGCTCCGGAAGCGGCCCGGATAACGCGACGATCACGGCGCTGGACCTGCTGCCCAAGGAGCTGCGCGCGATCGCCAACACTACGCGGCCCGACTCGGACATCCCGTGGACCTCGGACGACCAGACGTGCTACTACCAC
The DNA here is from genome assembly GCA_027475725.1 of Pythium rhizo-oryzae. Taxonomy (NCBI): domain Eukaryota; phylum Oomycota; class Peronosporomycetes; order Pythiales; family Pythiaceae; genus Pythium; species Pythium rhizo-oryzae. The sequence goes on along the minus strand of JAMFLL010000886.1, from coordinate 22,240 downwards.
GAGATGGACGACGACCGGTGCTTCCACCCGCGCTCGTGCCGCGACTGCCTTGAGATGCCGGTACGATTCTTGATATTCAAGGATTTCGAGGACGCGTTTGATGATGGTGCCGGGTGGCTAATACGGATTGGGTGATATCTAGGGCTGCATGATCAATCAGCTGGGCCAGTGCGTGAACCAGGCGATCGACAAGTACAACGGCTACATGGACTTCCGGGCCGCGATCACCAAGAACATGAGCGGCCCGCACGCGCGGAACGCGAACGCCTCGCGCACGCAGCTGTACCATTTCCCGGCCAAGACGGTATCCTACTGCCCCGTGGACGAGCCCACGTGCCGGTACTGCAAGCGCAACGATTTCAAGCAGAAGATCGACTCGCGCTTCTGCATCGGCTCGTACAACAACCGCAAGTGTATCTGCATCTCGATCTGCGAGAGCCCCGTGCGCAACGAGGCGCTCGTCCACCAGAACTGCACCAACCCGCTGAGCACGAGCACGCTCGCCAAGGAGATCACACACCCGCTCATGTCGACGCCGTCGCTTTTCACGGTCATCGTCGCGCCCATCGTGCTCGTGCTCGTGGCCTACCAGATCGTCAAACGCCACCGGAGGAGCCGTACCGGATCAGACGACACGATCGTCGGTGCACCGCGCTCGGGCGACCCGGACGGCGACGGTGACGCCGCCGACTCGGTCTGGTCCTGGTCCACGTCGACCACGACAGCCCAGGACCTGAACCAACCGGAGCGCGTGCTGCCCACGGGCCGATTAGACCTGGCGGGCTGGCAGGCGCAGCGGCAAGAGATGATTGCAAAGGAGCAGCTCCTGCTCGCCGGGCTCGAAAGCGCGGCGTCGCCCAACTCCGGCTGGGTCGACTTTGACGACTTGGACGGCGACGACCGAGACAGTTGGAGTGTCGACAGCCGCCGACGTGGCTCCTCCACGCCACTGGACGCGGACACGCGGCGGGACGGCTCAACATCACCACTTGGCGTGTCCTCACCACAACCGACGACGAGATCGACCACCACAACGACGGCGGTCGCGACTCGCGTGTACTGGACGGAATCGGATCTGGCGATGTTATAAATGACCGTAATGACCAGTGGATGTGGAATTCTGTGTGATAGCGATCTTTCTCGTCTCGATGCCGTCGACGTAGTCGCGTGGACCGCTTCTTTGACGGTGGGTGCAATGATACTGATTCAGTTCCTGCTCTTCAATCAATTTACCCACTAAGACATACGGATACTGTACCAAGAGGGACAGGCCATTAGATAGCCCCGGGGGGAAAACAAGTATGCCTTCACCGGAGCCGCGTCACCGGGGTCATCCTTTCTGGCGTTCGACACCCACTCCCATTCCTCCAAATGTACAAGCGCGTGCCCCTACCGGTCTCGGCGACGACGGCGCTCGCAGAGCTGCGCGCTGGCGCCAAGCGCGACCCGCGTGCCGCGCCCGTGACGCTCCACCGCAACGTGTCGATCGTCGAGACCTGCCGCTTCTACGGCGTGGCCGACGCATTCACGACGTGCCGCGTGCCGCGCTCCTGCCAGGACTGTCTCAAGATGCCCGTGCGTGTCCTCCCTGGTACACTTCATGACGGCACGCGTCGTGGCGGCTAACAAACGGGTTGTTCCTGCTTACTTCAGGGATGCGTCATCGCGTATGACGGCCGGTGCGAGAACGCGTCGGATCCGTGGATGGAGGGCGCTCAGAAGTATGACTATCGGAACGCGTTGACAGAGGCCATGTTACACGGCACGGCGTACAACCGCACGCTGTCCGAGATCGACCCGGACAACCGGTTCTTTGCCGGGAACGCGACGTACTGTGACGCATCGGATGCAATCTGCAGCGCCTGCCGCGCCAACTTCACAGCACTGGCACGGTCTCTGAGCACAGTCGAGACCGTCCGCACCCAGTTCTGCGTCGGTGCCAACGGCTGCGTGTGCGTCGCCGTGTGCGAAGTACCCGAGCTACTCGCGATTCGTGCTCGTGACGACGATTGCAATGATCAGTCGCCATCCCCCTGCAGTGATTGCGCCGCTGAAGCGCCAGGTCCTGCCGACTTTCTTCTCGCGCCGGCGAGATCCACGCTCGCTGGTGCCGTCAGTGCCGGTTCGGCATGTTGAGGCGAGCTGTGGGTACCACGAGCAGCTAGACCTGCGGGGCTGCCGAGCGCCGCGAAGCTGTGCCGACTGTCTCCAACGAGAGGTGCGTCCCTGGTGCTAACATCAGCCTGTGTCCGTTTGGTTCCGCCGACACTCGTCTTAACAAACCGCTCGGTTGCTGTTCTCCGCTAATAGGGATGTACGATCATGGGATACAAATGTGTCGACATGACCATGTACAGACCGAGCTATGACTTTCGAGGTCAAAATGCGAGGACCAGCTCCAAGTACACCTTCTTTCCGGCGGTGAACACGACGTACTGCCCACAGGAAGACGTGACTTGCACTGCCTGTCGAGCAAACTTCACGAAGAAAGCAAAGGCACCAACTGATAAGGCGACGTACGCGATCAACGGAGAGTTTTGTGTTGGCATCAGCGGCTGCGTGTGCATTGAGCTGTGCGAGAATACTGCATTCTTCCTGGACAACGCCAAGGATGGCGAGTGCCTTCAAGTTCAAAAGCACGACCTCAACGAAGGCCACTACTTGATTTTAGCCATCACGACAATCGTGCTCTCCATATTCTACTTGGGCTTGGTGGCGCGTGATCGGCGACCCCCCCACCGAGCCCCACAACTGACTGGAGCTCTATTGCGGCGTCACATGCTCAACCAAGGACCTCAAGTGCTGCAGCTGGACCTCTTCGGCTGGCGGCGGTATCACCACGAGCTCCAAGAAAAGGAGCTGGACCTACTCGGTGGGGCACACGATGTGTCGCCAGTTGCTCCACCGATGAAGTTCGACTGGACCGACCCAACTGCGCCCGACTTTGACGAAGACGACACGTCTGCACCGCTAGCGGTCGACCCGAAGGTACATGCTTCAGCACCAGTCTATCGCCGCCCCAGCAGACAATCAGCTGACGGGACAGGGGCGTCTGCACCGAGGTTCTACGAAGAATAACGACCCGCGTTTTCTGGGCGGAATCGGATCTCGAGATGTTATAAATGAAATGACCAAAACGACTAATGACCAGTGGGTTTGGATTCTCGTGGTCACACGGTTGTCAATCGGAAGCGCTCGGCCTTCCCGACGCTATCGACGCACTGTGGCGCCGCACCGCGACGCGTTGTGATCCTGGGAATACTAGGATTGGAGAATCCAACCTGAGATACAAATTCCATATTCCAATTAGGTCAGCTAAGGGTTTTTTCTATCAAAACATGATTACGCTGAAGAGCCACCCATTTTTTCAGAGTTCCCTCTCGCGTTGGACACTTGCCATTCCCCCGAAAATGTACAAGCGCGTGCCCGTGGACGTCTCGCCGACGACGGCGCTCGCGGAGCTGCGCGCCGGCGCCACGCGCGATCCGCGCGCCGCGCCCGTGGAGATCCGCAAGAACATCTCGATCGTCGAGACCTGCCGCTTCTACGGCGTGGCCGACGCGCTCACGACGTGCCGCGTGCCGCGCTCGTGCCAGGACTGCCTCGACAAGCCCGTGCGTCGCTGCGCCTCTCCGTGTGTCTACAGCTCAATTGGCTCACGAACTATCGGGTTATTGTTTGCTGTAGGGCTGCGTGATCTCGTTCGACGGCCGGTGCGAGAACGCGTCGGATCCGTGGATGGAGGGCGCCCAGAAGTACGACTATCGGAACTCGTTGACCGACGCCATCCCACACGGCACGGCGTACAACCGCACGCTGTCCAAGATCGACCCGGACAACCGGTTCTTTGCGGGCAACGCGACGTACTGTGCCGCGTCGGATGCGGTCTGCAGCGCCTGCCGCGCCAACTTCACGGCGCTCGCGCGGTCCAAACGCACGGTCGAGGCAATCGGCACCCAGTTTTGCGTCGGCGCCGACGGCTGCGTGTGCGTTGCTGTGTGTGAGGTGCCGGAGCTGCTCATGGCGCGAGCTCGCGACACGGATTGCGTTGGCCAAGCGGCGTTGCTCACGACGCTGGACCGACCGCAACTACCGAGTTTCTCGTCGCGACGGCGAGACCCGCGCTCACAAGTGCCGTCCGTGCCTGTTCGGCTGGGGAACGCGAGCTGCGGGTACCACGAGCAGTTGGATATGCGAGGCTGCCGTGCCCCAAGAAGCTGTGCTGACTGTCTCAAACGAGAGGTGCGTAGTCGTCGCGTCTCAGTGGTGGCTACTCTACATTCGATCCAACTAATACTGCGGTTCTGCTACTGTAGGGGTGCGCAATCATGGGCCACAAGTGTACTGACATGACGTTGTACAGGCCGGACTACGACTATCGAGCTCGGTCTGCGACAGCTAGTTTTGGCGCCGGGTACACTTTTTTTCCTGCCGCGAACACGACGTACTGTTCGCAGCAAGACGCGACCTGCGCTGCCTGCCGAGAGAGGTTTACGAAGAATGCCAATAAGTTTACTGATAAGGCGACGTACGCGAACAACGGAGAGTTCTGCATCGGCACTAACGGCTGCGTGTGCATCGAGCTCTGCGAAAACACGGCTTTCTTTCTGGACAGCGCCAAGGATGGCGAGTGTCTTCAAGCCCAAAAGCGCGAACTTAACCAAGGCCACTACTTCATCATGGCCTTCATGACGCTCGTGCTTTCTATCTTCTACCTGGGCATCTGGGCGCGCGATCGGCGGCCACAGCGCCGAGCCCCACGACCGACTGGAGCGCAGCTGTGGCGTCACATGCTCGACCAAGGGCCGCAAGTGCTCCAGCTAGATCTCTTCGGCTGGCGGAGGTACCAGCAGGAGCTCCAGAACAAAGAGCTCGAGCTGCTTGCTGGTGCACAAGACGTGTCGCCAGTTGCTCGACCGATGGGGTTCGACAACACGGAACCGACTGCACCCGACTTTGACGAAGACGACACGTCTGCACCAATAGCGATCGACCCTTCGGCGCATGCTTCAGCGCCAGTCTATCGCCGTCACAGCAGACGAGCACTTGATGAGACAGCGGCGTCCGCGCCTAGTTTTGAAGAAGAATAAGTCGCAAGTCAACTGGCGGAAGCATGGTAGTATTCGCGTGCGTCACAAGTGAGATTCAAGCCTTCGAGACGTTGCATCTTATGCGCGAGGAACTCATCGGGCGTCATCACGGATGGACTTTACGGAGAAGGCCTCGCACTGTTCGATGCAGACGCAGCCGTCCGTGTTGACGCGGCTCGTCCGCGGCACCAGCTGTCGACGCTTGGTTATACGACCCGGCATCACCACGAAGTGCGTCACCATACAAAATCGGCGACAACGACCACCATGGCCACCACGTCCATATTGGGTGTGATCCTAATCTCTTTTTTATTAGAGAACCTGAGATTGAAATTCCATATTCCAATTAGGTCAGCTATTTCTATCAAAACATGGTAAGTGCCACCCATTTTTCAGAGTTCCCTCTTCCGTTGGCCACTTCCATTTCCCCAAGGATGTACAAGCGCGTGCCCGTGGACGTCTCGCGGACGACCGCGCTCGCGACGCTGCGCGCCGGCGCCACGCGCGACCCGCGCGCCGCGCCCGTGGAGATCCACAAGAACGTCTCGATCGTCGAAACCTGCCGCTTCTACGGCGTGGCCGACGCACTCACGTCGTGTCGCGTGCCGCGCTCGTGCCAGGACTGCCTCCAGATGCCTGTACGTGCTCTCTCCTCTCCGCGTGTGGGCAGCGCAATCACGACGCAGCTCGAGGCGGTTGACAGGTGGGGTGATGTTGGTTGTTGTAGGGATGTGTTGTCACGTACGGCGGTCGGTGCGAGAACGCGTCGGATCCGTGGATGGACAGCGCCAAGAAGGATGATTACCGGACCGCGCTGACCGACGCCAACCCGCTTGGCACGGCGTACAATCGCACGCTGTCCAAGGACGACCCGGTGACCACGTTCTTTGCGGGCAACGCGACGTACTGTGCCGCGTCGGATGCGGTCTGCAGCGCCTGCCGCGCCAACTTCACGGCGCTTGCGCGGTCCAAAAGCACGGTCGATACAATCGGCACCCAGTTTTGCGTCGGCGCTGACGGCTGCGTGTGCGTCGCTGTGTGCGAGGTGCCCGAGCTGCTCATGACTCGCGCCCGAGACACGGATTGTTACGACCAGACGCCACTGCCTGCGGTGATAACGACGCGAGACCGACCGCGACTGCCGAGCTTTTCGTCGCGACGGCGAGACCCGCGCACACAAGTGCCGCTAGTGCCTGATCGACAGGTGAACGCGACCTGTGGGTTCCATGAGCAGTTGGATATGCGCGGCTGCCGTGCGCCAAGAAGCTGCGTCGATTGCCTTCAGCAAAAGGTAGGTCCTGCTGCCATGATCAACCCGATTCTGTTTGATGTCGATCCGACATGCGTCTGATAAACCGCTCGGTTGCTGGTCTTTTCGCTAGGAATGCGTGATAATGGGGCACAAATGTGTTGACATGACCTTGTACAGATCGAACTACGACTTTCGAACTCAGTCTGCGAGCGCTAGTTTTGGTATCGATTACGTCTTTTTCCCTGCCGTGAACACGACCTACTGTTCACAACAAGACGCAACTTGCGCTGCTTGTCGAGAGAAGTTCACGAACAAAGCAAAGGCGGCCATTGACAAGTCGACGTACTCGTACAACGCCGAGTTTTGCATTGGTGCTGGTGGCTGCGTGTGCATCGAGTTGTGTGAGAACACGGCGTTCTTCCTTGACAGCGCCAAGGACAAGGAGTGTCTTCACGCTCAAAAACGTGACCAAGAGCTCTACGTCGTTGTAGCTTTTTTGGCGTTCGTGCTCTCCGCCATCTTCATCTACATTTGGTGGCGTGACCGACGCCCTCGGCGACGAACCCCACGACCGACTCCAGCACAGATGTGGCGCCAAATGCTCGACCAGGCCCCGCAAGTACTGCAGCTTGACCTCTTCGGCTGGCGGCGGTACCACCAAGAGCTACGGAACAAGGAGCTAGAACTACTGGCCGGGGCTCAAGATGTATCACCAGTCGCCCAGCCGATGAATTTCGACAACACAGACCCAACCGCACCCGACTTTGACGAAGACGACACGTCAGCACCGCTTGCGATTGACCCTTCGGCGCATGCTTCAGCACCAGTCTACCGCCGTCACAGCAGACGAGCGCTTGATGACGGCGAGCCGTCTGCGCCGAGGTTCGACGATGAATAAACAGAAACATAATATTGACAACCCAACGAAAACGCCATGACTACTTCAACTTCCGCGCTGTCGCGTCTTCCTAGTTGTTAACCAAAAACAGCTTACGGCAACAACATGAAATCTATGATTACAGGGTGGTCAGATCTGGGGCTGATGGTATCGACGGATCCTCTTCCTGCGCAACCCCCCAATGACAATCCGATGAACGCTCCCTTCTCTGCAAACGGAACACTGGGGCAGATGCCAACGCGTGGGGGTCGATTGCCGTCGGTGCGGACGAGTCGTCTTCCTCAAAGTCTGGGGCGGTTGCTGCCGCAAATTCGAAATCGACTGGTCGACTTACGGGAGATACGTTGTCTGCGCCACTGAGAAGTGCCTCCTCCTTCTCGAGGAGCTGTCGCTGGAACTGTCGCCACCCGAAGAGATCCAAGTTGAGGGCAGGCGCCCGGTCGATCATGTTTCGCATCAGAATTCCTGCGGCCTGGCGATATCCGCCCGCGGGACGCGACCGAACCAGCCCCCACACTGCAACACAGAGCGCGACGAACAGCACGGAGAACACGCCTCCGAGAATCTCGCCGACGCGCACGCCAGCGTGTGTGCGAGGAACTCGACAGGCGTCGTCACGGGTCGATTTGAAGAAAAATGTCGAGTCCTCGCACTGCTCGATGCACACACAGCCGTCTGCGCCGACGCAAAACGTCGTGTTGGTCGCGTAGCATGCCGGAGTATTCCCAATGGCCTCGTACTGGGCTACATTGGCGGCAAAATCGGCGCGACATTGTCCGCAGATCGCGTCCGAGAGAGAGCAGTAGGTCGCGTTGACTGAGGGGAACTGGATCTGCGGCGAGCAAAGTAGTGGATCCGTCGGCACGACCGCCGAGCCGTTCCAGGCAAATTGTAGGACGTAACTGGACGCCGGTCGCGTGGCATTACGGAAATCGAGCGCCGAGTCATATGCATCCATGCTCACACACTTGTGGTCGCGGATCATGCATCCCTAGTACCAAAACAACCACGTCGAGTCACGATGCCGCCCCTGGTCCATGTGAATTACTCTCGTCACGCACCTCTGTCTCGAGGCAGTCACGACAGCTTCGTGGAATTCGGCATCCGCGAACGTCCAGTGCACCATAGTACTCGCATGTGTCTGGCTTCCTCCGTTTCTGGAGTTGAACGAGAGGGCCCCGTGGATCGCGGTGGACCAATGTGACCGTCGAGAGATTGTGACTGCGCGTTATGACGGCCGAGGGCGCGTCCATCCCGCAGTCCGAGTCGTACGCGGACGCGGCGAGCAGCACGGGCACTTCGCACACACCAAGGCACACGCAGCCGTCAGTGCCAACACAGTACTGGTACTTCAGTTCATCCCGGGACGTGCTGGACTGGGCGAGGTCCGCGAACTTTTCGCGACAGGTGCTGCACACGCGGTCGGACGGCTGACAGTACGTCATGTTGGCGCTCATAAACATGGCGGAGGGATCTTTATTGACCTGGGGAGTGGCCACGGTGGTGTCTTGTGCGTCGTCGTCGAACGGGTACGCGTGGGCGCCCTGGTCGACCCACTCGGCGGCTTCGTTGCAGCGCCCGTCGAGGCTCAGCACACAGTTCTACCTCACGTGCCAAGGCGCGCCAGAGAGTATGATCAGTGCCAGGCACATCGACATACAGCACTGAACACAAAGGATACGACACGTACCGGCATGTCGAGGCAGTCCTGGCACGAGCGCGGCACGCGGCACGTCGTGAGCGCGTCGGCGACGCCGTAGAAGCGGCAGCTCTCGACGACCGAGACGTTCTTGTGCGTGGCCAGGGGCGCGGCGCGCGGGTCGCGGCCGCCACGACGATGCGCTGGAGACAGGCGCACGCGCACCAGCTCCGCTGCCGCCGAGACATTGAGGCGCTGCGGCACCCCCATCGCTAGGAGAAGAGAAGTGGTGAACTGTCCCTTTCGGCCAAGCTAGTCAATGCTCTCGGGAATACAACCTGAGTCTGATCGGGTATCATGCAGGATACCTGTACCTGAGGATACTCCATGATGGGCGGAAGTAGGGTTTGATAGCCAGGGTTTAGATACCCTAGGAACCCTACCATGGTACTCTGATCAATAGTCCGACCAGCGCCTGTCCGCCAGTCTCATGGTGCACAAGACATCGATGTTGATGGGTTCTTTGGCGTTCAGGCCGATAGGCTCGGTTGATGATCAGTTTGATCTCTGGTATCGAAGGGGGCGCTGCAAAGTAGTGCATCCGAGCTCAATTCAAAATGACCTGACGGTCCTAGTCTATGTCTGGTGCAGAGGCCCCCCACCCACCGTCGTGATCTTGGTCGTTCGCCTGAAAAACTGGAGCCGACGCGAGTGCGCGTGGGTCGCTCGCCGAGGGCGCACTTGACTCGTCCTCGTCCATGTCTGGCGCTGACGGGTCGGCGAAGGTGAAATCCACGGGGTGCGTTATGGGCGACACGTCCTGCACACCTTCCAGGAGCTGACGCTCTTTGTACTGGAGCCGTCGGTAGTACTGTCGCCACCCGAACAGGTCGATGGGGAGCGCGGGTGCCTGCTCGAGCATGTGGCGCAGGACGGCAACGGTGGCTTCGGCGGCCGCCTGGACTGTCGGCGCCACACCTACCCGAGATACTTGATACAGCAAGATCACAGCGACCCACGCGACGAAGGCGGCGCCAAACGAGAACAAATAGCCTGGTAACGAGCTCGTCGGTCCCGTTGCAAGCGTACAGGTCGACGAAATCGCGCGCTGAGCCCACGACTCGGCCTCACAGGCAGCGATGCACACGCAGCCGTTGAGCCCGACGCAGAAGCGCGCGGTGTACGAAGGGTCTGTCTGGAACGTCTCACGGCAGCTGGAGCACTGTGGGTCCGACGCGCTGCAGTAGCTGGTGTTGGAGGACGGAAACATGTACCGGTCGGAACTGACGGACGAGCTGTTGACGATTGGTGCGAGTCGGAAATCGGAGGTGTAGTCGTACTTGTCCGCCGACTGACAACGCGAGTCCGCGATCATGCAGCCGTCCTGAGTCAGACAGTCATCGCAGCTGCGAGGCATGTGACACCCACGCACATCCACAGTCTCGTACGAGGCACATGTAGCTGGCGCACGGCGGCGCGTGAGCAGCCGAGACGGCGCGGCACGCGGATCGCGTCGCTTGGAGGAGAACGGCTGAAGACGCGCAGCACTGACATTCCGAGGAATGTTGGGCGTCGGTAATGCGCACGTCTTATCCGCAGCATACACCGCCCTGTACTGCGCCGCCTCGCAGCCTGCGGTGCACACACAGCCAGAGTCGCCGACGCAGAACTGGGAGGGCGGGAAGTCATTGAACGAGAGCGTCCTGCTCGCTTCAACAAACGCCGCGCGACACTGTGTACATATTGGATCCGCTGCGTCACAGTACGTCGCGTTGGCAGCGTAGAAGGTCGCCCTCTTCCAGTTCCGCGATAGTTGCGCGGCCGACACGTTGAACGCGGAGCCGTGCGGCGTCGCCGGCGTGACGAGCCGGTGAAAGTCGCTCTCCCAGTCCGCGTCGTACGATGTTTCGTTCACACACACGCCGCGGGCAGAGACTGCACAGCCCTACAGCACAACATATCCACGAGTTAGAGTCAAGTGCGTAACGTAAGATGCACAATGCGGGAACTCAGGGAGCGCACCGGCGTGGCGAGGCAGTCGTGACACGAGCGCGGCACGCGGCACGCGGAGATGGCGTCGGCGACGCCGTAGAACTCGCACGACGCGGCGACAGTGACGTTCTTCTGCGTGGACACGGGCGAAGCGCGCGGGTCGCGGCGCGTGAGCCCAGCGAGCTCACCACGCGCGCGCGCGAGCAGCGGCGCCGGCGACACGAGTTGGCGCTGTGCTGCCTCCATGTCTGGGCTGCTGAAAATGGCAGAGATTTGGACCCCGTCATCGTCATCCTACCGTGTTTTGGTAGAAGGTACCCACTATCCAGATGTGAATTTGAAAGAAGGGAAAATTGCAAAATGTGACTCAAATCGCGAATCCTTGCAAAAGGTGACTCAAAAAAGTAACGCGATAGGGTGATTTTGCCCCTCTATTGCGGATGCTACATGCGAGCTCTCGTCATGCTGTCTTCGGTATATGCTACGTGGGATCACGATCTGCATGCCTGTGTGACTCAGCACCATATAGCCTACTTGAAGGAATGGAGAAGGGCTCCCGAAGACAGCCACTTCGTGTTTTCCGCGCATCGTTTCCATTTTCGAGCCAAGAATCGGCAGTTTTGGAGATCTTGAGTCAGCTTTTGCAAGGATTCGCGATTTGAGTCACGTTTTGCAATTTTCCCTTGAAAAAAACACGGTAGGCCCTGAAGACATGTAGTATGAATGATCCAACGACAATAGCACCTTGTTTTGTGAACAATCCCAACTGCGTGTGACTCATTGAGCTGGAACACGCCATCCGCATTGCTTCCCTCGGTCGACCAAATGACCTCGTCACTAGCGCAGCTCGCGGCGGCGGCGCTCGCCGCACGGCGCCATGCGGGCGACCAGAGTGAGCAGCGAGACTGGCGCCGTGACCCACGCGCGGTGCCGCTGACGATGCGCACCAACACGACGGCGCCGGCGTCCTGCGAGTTCTACTGACTGACGCGGTGCCGCGTTCCACGCTCATGCTCGGACTGCCTCGCCACGCCGGTAAAACGGAACCCCAATCGCCTCTCGCGTGGATGTTGATCTGACTCTGAGTGCGTGACCGTGGGTTTGATAGGGATGCGTTCTGGAGGTGCCAAGTGGGCGCTGTAAGAACGCGAGCGTAGGATTTGAACCGAATCTGGGTGCGCGCGACTACAACGCACTGCTGCAGCCCGGCCAGAAAGTCTACCAAAGGGGCAGTGCATTGTTCTTTGCGAGCAATGCAACGTACTGCGAGGCAAGCGACCGCATCTGCGCTACGTGCCGTGCCGATTTCCAGGCGAGCGACCGGAACGGCACGTACGCGTCCGACCATTTCTGTGTGGGCGACGGTGGCTGCGTCTGCGTGGGCATCTGTGAGCTACCCAAGAAGCGCGCACAAATGGTCTACGACACGTCGTGCCAGCAGCCCTTGCCGGTCGTGGTGAGCTCGGAGTTGTACCGCGGGCCGTCGCTGGTGTCGTCCATGAAGCGCGATCCGCGCGCACCACAGGCGGATCTATCAAAGCGCGAAGCGAGCGTCGCTGAGTGCAGTCAAGAAAGCAAGCTGGACGTGCAAGGCCGCCGAGAGTCGCGGGGTTGCCTGAGCTGCTTCACACAACCGGTACGAACGCGGGAGCCGTCAGCCTGAGACCATGGTGGTGAGGTTCGTGACGGTTTGTGCGGTGTTAGAATTGCGTTATGCAGGCCTCCATGTGGGGCTCCATGTGTCTCTCCATGGGCTCCTACGCGCCAAGTCAGGACTTCCGCGTTCAGGATCCAGTGCTGGTTGGCCTCTCATCGGTGCAGTTCCCCACCAGCAACACGTCACTTTGCGGCCCCGAGAGCTGCGTCAAGTGTACCAGCACGTCCAGCAACTGGACCACGTGCGTCGACCGACAACTCAGCTGCGTGTGTCCAGCGTTGTGTGATGCGACCACTGAATCGACTCGTTATGCAAGCGAGCCTGCCTGGATCGAGCCGGTCCCCATCGTGCTTTTGGTCGCGATGCCGTTGGTGTTCGCTGTGATCTTGTATATGGATAGGCGCCCACGAGTTCGTACTCGGTCCACCCGACAAGACGCCCACGATATCATGCGGAACATGCTCGACCGCCTGCCGCCCGTGCCTCGCTTGGATCTCTTCGGGTGGCGCCAGTATCAGCGCCAGCTCCGCCGGAAGGAAGACGAGCTTCTTGGCGGTGCGCACTCCGTGTCGCCCGTGTTCCGCGTCGTGGATTTCGACAGCACGAGCCCGTCAGCCCCTGACTTCGACGACGAAGTCACATCCGCTCCAACGCTGATGGATCCTCGGACGCTCGCCTCGGCCCCAGCGTTTGATGTATCGGACCGGAACAGTGGCGAGTCGGCGACCTCACTCACGCAACGATCCCACAGCCGAGAAAGCGCCCCCTCCGATTGATTCATGCACACACACAAGCGTGGTTCCGACTTCTCACATGAACGTCTTCTCACGGTGTGACTCTGCCGCTCCCTTGTAAACTCATTTTTTTTATTTGGCTTAGGATGCTAGACATTAGAAGAACCTCTGTCTGCTACCCTGCGGTGAATGGCTATGTATCACGGGGCCGCTTCTCTTGTAAACTCCACTCCATCTCGTGTCCACATGGAACCGACTCGAACGCTCGTCGAGAACGGCAAGCAACGGTGGGGTTCGTACCCCCCGACTTTTTTCGAGAAGGGGGTTCGTACCCCGCTCGTACCATCCACGTGTGTCTACTGTTCTCCCAGTCGCACCCGCAACCTCGGAATGTATGCGGATCGGTTTCCACGGCAGACTACAGCAACAACGCCCGGCCTGGAGGTGGTCTCCGCTGCATCCAAGATGCGACATGCGAGGCTCGGAATCATTTGCCAAAGGATCCGGTCCCGCCGACACCAGCGAGGCCCCATCACCCGTTAACCACCGCCCTGCTTGCGGATTGGCTTTTTGTCGAGAGAACGGAGGATGGGCGGTCACTTCAACCTGAGCGTCTCAGAAGACTGTGAGTCGCCGCGTTTGACTCACCAGGCGGAGAGCACGTAGGAGAAGAAGGTCGCCAAGGCGGTGGGATCCTACGGAACCCACTTACTGCCAAGCTCACTGCTTTCTCTAGAGCTCCTCCACATGCTCGTTCGTATGAAGCGCCACCAGCGCGTGGCCACATCTCCCCTGCAGAGGCCAATGCGCAGCCAGCGCCCGTCACAGTCGGCCATTTTCAAATCCGCTGCACTCCACACCAAGCGATCTAATACGCGAAGTCGAGAAAACGAATGCCAGCGATGGCGACACGAGCGCACGCCGGTTCAAGAACTGGGAACGACCTCCGCGTGTGTCGCGTGCTTGCAACACGCGCGTGCGGCTCGCTTTCGGTGCGCGTGCCGGTGGCTCGGCAGTCGCGAAGGGAGGCCGCTACGGTCCAGTGTCCCTCCAAGTCAGCGCCGGACTTTGAAGGCGCCTGGGACAGCTCCGCGCCCGATCTCACGATGGCGAGCGCCGAGGCGAGTGCCCCCGAACTCACCCCGCGGTCCCTGTGGGAGTGCCACTGCTTTTGCGCGGAGCCGTCGGCGCCGCCAATGGAGGAGGCAACGGACTCTGCTCAGGCCCTGTAGACACCTTGACCCGGGAGCCACAACTCACACACCACACCTTGAAACAGTTAGCTTAGAGAACCCACCGACGTGAGGTCGGTATGGGCAAAAAGCCCCAATACAACACACCCTGACGGCCGAGACTCGGTCTCTCTAGAGGCACGTGATGCGGGGGCCCTGGATTCTCTTGAGGAGGGATCCACTCGCCCCTTCTGCGTTCAGGGGGTCGTACGCCCTTGCCCTGGTGCCCATGGCAGTTGAAGTTCGTTTTCTGACTCAGTCAAACGGATGCGCGCACGACGGGATCGATCCGGCGAACACGACGAGGTCGCCAGCCTGGGGCCTCGGTGGACATGCACTGGTCACAACACACTGGAAATTAAGGGACTATAGTACTTACTAAACCTTCCATAAAGCATACTTATGCAAAGCAAATCCGCTAATTATAGTTGTTTGATAAAAATAAAACAAATGAATTGTAAGAATGAATAGTATCATTTTTATACTGTAACCAAGGGATATCGCTCACTCGGGAAGGTCTCATCTTCTGGGCTGGCGTCAGTCGGTCGACGGTGATTGGCGAATTGTGGGTGTCAAAGCTCTTCTCTTGGGGCCTCGCACGCGGGAGGGAGATGGGGTGATCCTCCAGACACAAGGAGCTCCTTCTCTTCGTGGCTACATTGAGAAGAGATCATGGCTGCACACTGTGCGCAGCGCCCTCCACAGCTCGCCTCCTTCTGAGCCGTAGGGAGGCTCTCTGTTCCTGTCCGCTGGCCGCACGCGCAACATCTCGCCACTTCACAATCGCACCGGACGGCGCCACGCCACTCCAAGCAGCCGCGTTCAAGCTATCACCAAGCGCGTCTCCGAATGGAACGATGTGGGCGCACACGCGTGCAGGCTCGATCGGCGCCGAAGTGCGCATCTGCCGCGTTTTCGCGTCGCGCACGCTCGCGGTCCTCTCGTTCCACCACCGTCCGTCCCAGCGCCGCCTGCGGACTCCAAGCGCCACGAGCGACTGCCCGTCCAAGCAGATCGGCGGGGATGGAGATACTCCGCCACGGTCCTCCGCTTGCGTGGAGCTGGAGCTGTTCGCGTGGCGCGGTCAGCTCGAGCACGCTGCCGACGCTAACACCACGCCAAGCCGCGGACTCGCGCCACTGGCGTTTGCGTGCGCGCGCGAGCCGTCGGCGCCCGAGATGGACGGCGCGTGGGAATGCTCCGCGCCGGAGCAGGACGCGGATTGCACTGAAGCCAGCGCGCCAGAGCTTACGCCACGGTCGTCGTGGCAGTGCCAGTGCTTTGGCGCAGCGCCCTCCGCACCTGCGCTGGAGTTCGAACCGTCGTCGCTCGACCACTAAACGCCACAGCAGTGAGCGACGACTCATCATCACGCGCCGTTTGGCGGCTTCAGGAACGAGAAGAAGAAGAAGGATGAGACGGAAAAGAAGGCTGGCGGAACGGCCGCAACTGGCCCGAGTGCACCCAGGATGGAGGCCAGGGAGATGGAGCCTTATGAATAACATTGGGAAGTGCCATTCATCTGTTTTAGGTCCGAATGAGATCTTGTTGACCAGACTGTCGCCTAGGACTAAGCGTCGGGTAGACGCTCCATCCTTAAATTGGGCACTTTTGTCGAGCAAATGGCCCGAGAGAACACTGAAGGTGTCTCCTCCCAAGGCGCCAAGGCGGAGAGACTCTCGTTGCGTTTTCCCACCTCTCCCCACTCTGCACACTTCCCTTTGTTCCCGCCACCCCACGCAACGCCCCGGAACATGCCTCTCGCGCGTCGCCTCTCCGGCCTTTGGGGCTTCTGTGTGGTGCTGTTCGCGATGGCGTCGCTCAGCGCCGCCGCCTCGATGCGGAGCACGCTCGCGCTCTCGGACGCCGACCAGCGCTGCTTCTTCTCCTCCGTGCCGGCGCGCACGTGCACGCCGCTGCGCTCGTGCCGCACGTGCCTGAACGCCAACCTCGCCGCCGCGGTACTCACTGTTCTCTCAGGTTGCGAATTTAATCCTGTTGTTACTGTGCTGAGTTGCTGTTGCCGTGCGATCGGTGCTGAACACCTGTTTGTTGGTATGAACACCTGCTGCTGATCTTGGGACAAAAAAAGACAAAGATATCAAAAGCAGCCAATCACAGAGCTTGGTTCTGACCCTTTCCGGCTAACGCTGGGCGTTTTCCCGATTGGGTCTGCCCTTTCCAGGCAAACGCCCAGCGTTAGCCACAGAGGTCTCAGACCCAAAACACCCGCAAGAACACCATGGACGACGGAGCCCCGCGCCTCCCGCAGCGTGGCTACGTGGTCGTAGACCTCGATCTCGACCCCACCGTCATCGCAGCCGCGTTGCGCGACGCGAACGCTCGAGTCTTCACCCCGATCTTCGGGAGGGTTGGCGGTCCTGACGACCCGTACCGGCTGCAGTGCCGTGTCGAGTGCAGGACCGCGGCCCTCAGGGCGATTCGTGCTGCTGTGCACGAGACGGCACGGATCGTTGACGAGCGCTGGGAGCCCCTTCAGTTCTCCTACTTGTGCTCCCGCCCAGGTGGTGACGTCCAGGACACCCACCGCGACTACACGAGCGCGGATCTTGCCCGAGCGAGAGCCAAAGGGGGTGAAAAGTGCGTTCCCGGCTCAGCGATCGTGGCGCTCGAGCCGGGGACGAAGCTGCGCGTTTTCAAGGGCTGTTTCGACGAGGAGGATCCAAAGAGAGAGGCTTTCGTGGACATTCCGCCCGGGTACGCGCTGATTTTCCGCGGTGATTTGGTGCACAGCGGTGCCGCATACGACACCACCAACATCCGGCTCCACTGCTACCTCCAGGTGGGAGACAGGGCATGGGAGCCGGACGTTGTTGAAAGCGTGCTGCCGAAGCTGTTCCACTGCGGCTTTTGTCCGCACATCGATGACCACAGTGGGCGCATGCGGCAGCATCGGTTCTACTGCGAGAAGAATCCAAAGGGGGATGTGAACAGGGCTAAAAAGCGTTTCCGTGAGGCGCAGGTTTAGGCTAACAAAAACACGAATTTTCGTTGCGGGTCTAAAACATATTTTTGGAGGAATTTTTTCTTTATTTTTTTCTCGATTTCTTTCCTCACTTTTTCTGCCTCCCACACGCAATATATGCAACAAATAAAACTTGGTGAGGGTATCAAACAAATAATGTGCCGCTCGGCTCCAGGTTACCTGGTGACGTTGACACCAGCTACATGGGCACGGTTGACGGCGATTGCGAGCTGTTCTGCATCATAGTCACGGTAGTCGTGCTGGTCAAAACGAGCAGTCCACAGATAGAGGCCATCCGAGAGTCGGAACCCAACGACCGTGCCCACAAAGCTGCTGGTCTCGTCTTCGTCGGTGGTGCCCAGGTCAAAGTCGTCCAAAACCTTCCATTGCATCGGCTGGCCTGGACGACGAACAAAGAGCCGCGCCAGGCGGGCAACGTTGAAGTAGCCCTCTTGCGCTTCCTCCGCCGTCAAAGCCGCTCCACGAGTCGGAGGACGCCCAGGTCCCCGACGAACAGGCACCTGAGCAAGCGCCAGGTCGAGGTCAATAAGGCGGTAGAGTGCCAGCGTTGCAAGAACATGGGAACAGATCCATCCCGAACGTGCGTGAGCCTTGCACGTGCAACGAAGAAAGGCACGGACACGCCGCACATCTTCACCCTCCCAAACCGCTGACAAGCTGAATGCGTTCGGCGGCTGGGCTCCCATGATGCGAACGCAGTGCAGCGACAGCAGCTCGTACCGAAGCTCTTCGGACGAAATCCCCTCACTAACCTCCCCCACGAGAGAAGCTGAAAAGCGACGGGCTCTCGATTCTGTCACGGCAGAGCGCAGAACATTCCCTGGCTCATTGAGGTAACGGCGAGAGTTGAACAGCACGCCTATCAACCGGCGATTGCGGCCGCGACCTCGGTGAACGCGTCGGAAGTTCCCTGGAGACTCGTGGAACCTGCGTGCCTTTGCTATCATCTCTGGGATCAGTGGCCCGTCACACACGAGCGTCACACTTGATGGGCACAGGTTTTCCCCGTCGTAGCTCAAGATCCTTGGAATGATCTGCGTCAACACGCCGGTGGTAGACGCCCTTGCGCTCGGCGAACATGTCCGCTTGACCACACGGTGGTGGGCTTCAATTGGATTCTGGTTCGAGATGATGCCAGGCTCATCTGCGCCGTTCACGTGCCAGCGATCCCATCGTCTCACCAAGTACACCGATCGAAACCAGTTTGCGTAGTCTTGTTCACCAAGCTTGATCCAGTTGTCAGTGATGATCTCGGCCATGCGGATGAACTGCTCATGGGAACGAGCGGCATGCAGCAAGTCGATATTGGGCTTGATGATGGCGTCGTAGCGGTCGACATTAGACAGAAGGACTCTCTTTTTCCTCGTCTGGCGTGCTACGTGTGGCCAGCAGGTGAGCAGGCGCAGTTCTGGCCACGTCTCCTCAAGCGCCAAGGCGATCGGCTCGGAATGGTCGAGAGTTGCGAAACGTACGTTGAGCTCGACGTCGAGAAACATGAGAGCCATGGTACGGGCGACCTCAAACGCTCGTCGATACGCGGCGGCCGACTCCGTGCGGACGAAGACGTAGAACCACGGGATGAACTCTTGAGCTTGCTGTTGACGAGCCCAACGAATCCGAACCGTTCCAACAGCGATGAGTGTCCACCCTGCGTAGTCGAGCTTGTACGTGCCGTCCGTCGAAAGCACGAGCTGGTTTCCTTGACCCTCTACAGCGGTTGCAATGTTCCGAAATATACGACGCGACGTCACGACGACGCCGAATGTGGAGGGTTCACCGGGGAAGTGGAAGGAGTCCAGAACGATCAGCTCATTCATGCGAGGATCTGCAACGTCGGCTACTTCGTCAAACTGCGCACGCGTCACACACAATCTGGTGCTGGCCCAAGCGTTGAAGGTGGCGTGATCCGTGATGACCCATCCGCCAGGAGCATTCCGCATGAGGTATGCCTTTCGGTTCGTCAGCTGGCGTGCTGTGGGGATCAAGAGGAGCGTTGCTTCATCGTTCCTGTACCGAAGCTGAAGCAGAGTCCTGAGCTGTCCTCCACTCCACCCAACACTCAGCAGGGAGTCGATCTCCTGGATCAGGCGTGGATGGATGCCTCTGCGCCTTCTCGCCGTGGCTTGGGTCGAGTGAGTGCCGCCGACCGACACCTGGTAGAATACATCCCCGTCCACGTCGACGATCGAAGCCACCTTCGCTCGGTGGCGACATGCTACGTGAGAGCGACACTCGTAGACTCGAGCATGACGGTTCCGAGACTCATACCGGGTCAAGTACACGTAGATGTGCGGCGTGGACTGGTGTAAGCCAGCGAAGGCATCCTCAAAGGTGGTGTAGGAGCCGATAACCGAGTAGCGGGTCACGTGCGCAGTCGCAGAGTAGTCGCTCGCACCATCCGCATCGTCAGAAAGGTCATCAAAGTCGATCGTTGACGCCGAGCTGTCGCTGTGCTCTTCGCCGCTGCTGCTGTTGTGCTCCGAGTCCTGGTCTGCATCTCCTACACAAGAGTTGGTGCTGCTGTCGCTGCCCGCATGGGCACGCCGCGTGTCTTGATGTTGGCTTGCCATCCCGGCGAGGAATTGAAGAATGCTCTTGGCCACGCTGGTCTCCTCGTCCAACTTCTCGACAAAACCTCCAACGGCAAAAAGAGTGGATGTTACGGTCCAACGTAGAGAGAGTACACGGCAACCACGGCGGATTCAACCCGTCGAAAGGTGTCCATCCATTCTGCATCCTGAGGTGGTAGCCACTCAATAGCGTTGAGCCGTTGTTTGCGCATCCGCAAGACATGTCGCCTATGCACCTAGAACAACTGATCTGAGAACCCCACATGCACGCCCACACATGGAGAAATCAACCAAGAGCCAGCTGGCGTGCTGTCTTTGCAGCCCTTAGACGGCACCTAGTAGTGTGGTAGGCTCCTGTTCATTCTTGTGCTCGTGTAGTGTTTGTGAGTGCTCATCAGCAATCTGATCTGTGGGTAGCAAACGCCAGGCGTTTGCCCCTATGTTGAAGTGCGACCCATATGGGTACATTGAAGTTGAGTGTACTGATACATGATAGTATAGACTCCTGTCACGTGTGTGACAGGAATTCAGCATGCCCATCAGGTGTTCAGCACCTGAAACGGGTGACAGGTGATTCAGCACGGAGATAACAGATTATAATTATCTACCGGTGAAAGTGAGGAGCAACTGGTGCTGCACTGTACCGTATTCTTTACGGTATCCACACGGACAGAAAGGCGAGGACGGTCGCCAGTAGCGGGAAACGGCCTTCGGTGGGAGTGTGCAGACAAGTGGGACCCCCCCCCCCCCCCCCGGGAGGAGCCGCATGGCGGTTAGTGGGTCCAGTTCGTCGTGAAGAGTACACAGTGGTCCTAGGGGCCCTGGCAGGGCCAGCATCCCATCGCAGCTGCGGTACTGAGATTCCCCCACCAGAGCCAACAGCGCTCTGGGGTCTCAAGAAGGTCTCTCGTTTCCGTGTACTACGGTCGTGTGGGTAAGTGCTGTGTGGGCCTTTTCTCCTCCGCCTCGCCTGGGCTCACTTCCAAACAACCACCGCAAGCCACCAAGCCCGCCGACATGCTCTCTCTCGCTGCGCGCAGCGCCAAGCTCTCGACACTGCGTACGCCAGCGGTCGGGTTCCGAAGCCTGCTGTCCATGAGCGCGCGCTCTTCCAGCAACCCGCCGCCGGGGATGACGCGCGGTGCCGCCCTGCGACGCCCGGGATCGGAAGCCCCGTTGTCTCCGTCGGCCGCCACCGCAGTGGCGCTGCTGGTCGGAGGCAACCTCTACGGTGTGCACCGTCTGAAGCAAGCTGACTCTGAAGAGGAGGAGACTGGGCCCTGGTTCGCCAACGCCATCACCTCTATCGCGCATCTCCAGGCCGGTGGACTCCACACGTTACTGACATCGACGTTCACACACCTCACCTACCCCGACCTCCTGCTCAGCTTGGGCGGCATCGTGTGGTTTGGCAGGGATGTCGCGCGCGTGGTGGGTGGGGCCAGATTTCTCGGCGCGTACGCTGCGTGTGGTGCAACGTCGGCCGCCGTGGCCGCAGCGATGCAGCTCCGCGACGGGCAGCCCAAGGCGATTTTCGGCGCGTCTGGTGCGGTTAACGGCATGGTCGTGCTCTCCGTGATGATCCAAGGACGCGTTACGAAGGCGCCGCTTGCGTATTTGCTTTTACGACTCCTCGACACCTACTTTCTCGTCGACAAGCACGACGATCAGAGTCGCCGCATCGGGCACGCGAGCGGAATTGTGTGGGGTGGCCTTTGTGCGCTCTACCTACGCCGTGGCTTGCATTTACTCGTTTAGTCTATGACATCAATGTGCACGAGTCCACGGTAGCTCGCAACCTTTAACGCAAACCTGAGGTGAACGTATACTAACTCCTTCAGTCAAACATGGCAAATCTTCTTGTCTTGGTGCTCTTTGTTGGAGATCTAATGGCCGTCTCATTGCATTTGAATGCGTTTGTTTCTATGATGCCCAGAGGGCATTGCTGAGGAATTAAATCATTTAATTGGATTGGAGCGATTTCTCCGGATGTAAGTGGATTGAGGCAATCCACTTACGAAAACGCCTAATTGGATTGTGTATAGAGTTTGTATCGCCGCTGATTGCGGTGAGGCGCTAAGCCGCGCCCGCTCCGCTGCGCTGCGCTAGAGCGCTCCCTAATCGCGACCTCCGCTTCGCTCCGGTGCTCCAAAATAGATAGAACCTCCT
>JAMFLL010000885.1:0-19226 GCA_027475725.1 Pythium rhizo-oryzae | reverse complement strand
GCGGCCGTCTGCACGCACCGAAACAGCAGATTCGACTCCACACGTTGCCGCGCCGGCACAAACTCTTCCAGCAGCCACGCGAGCAGCCGGCGTCGGTCGAACTGGACGGCCCACTGGACGACATTCGTCGAGAACAATGCTGGCGACCGTGTTAAAAACCACTGAACTTTCTCGGCGTCGTTGGAGGTGCGGAGCAGACGGCGGAAGACCTCGGGTACGAGTAGTTGCGGATGCTCGATGTCGTCAAGGCGCGCGAGATTCTTGATCGTGCCGTGGTCCACGGCCCACGCCGGTAGCCACGCGATGGGGCGCAGAAAACACGAGTCGTAGAGATCGATAACGACCCGGACCATCTCGCGTAGGCTCGCCATTGCCGTGAGCGTGCGCGGCCAGCATTCGCTGGCAGGATTGTACTCGTCGCTCCACCCGAGCTGCTCTTGCTTCTTCGCGAAGCGCGTCTCGAAGTCCGGGATATGGTCGAACCACTTTTTATCCAGGTGGGTCGAGCGCAGTCCGTTTTTCACAAGGCTCGTGATCGTTGTGAACGCTCCGTCACGGATCGTCGCGGCACACTCTACCGATGAAATGTCTTGGAGCGGCCGTTCGTGCTGGGATGCGAATGAGCATAAGAACTCGACGATCTCGGGACTCATCGCTGCGGCGATCGCCGACGGCGACCACAGCGCGCGATCTTCTACCAGCCACTGTACGAGCGCGAGGTTTCCGCTTCTCGCAGCGTTGTGGAGCCAGGTCGGGTCCCATCGGAAAGTATCGGGGTTCTCCTGCTGAAGAGTCGTGGCAAGCCACTGCACGACGGTCAACTGGCCTTCCCAAGACGCGCGAACGATATGGTGCTGCCCGACGTTGATTCCTCGCTCTCGCACAAGCCACTGTGCGTCGTCGAGATGGCCGTGAGCGCAGGCAAGTTCAAGGTGTCCGTCGTGTAAACGCACCTCGCCGATTGTGTCCGAAATCTCAGCGAGCCATCGCACCAAGCCCAAGCGGTCGCTGTTCACCATGGAATCAACCGCGTAGCCGTTTGCGCCAGCGTAGTCGACACGCGGTTCGTGCGAAAGGGCTTCGATAATGAGCTCGGCGCTCGGGAAATCCTGCTGAAGATGCTGCTGCTGGTAGAACCACTGGACGACGTGGAGATGGCCGGCACGCGCTGCGTACTTGATGGCTTTTTCAGTGTCTGTGGGCTTGAACACGTCGTGCGATAACATCCGCTCGATTGCCTCCAAATCACCGTGCATCGCCGCGAGCTCCATTAGTGTGCAGGGGGCAAGTCCAACCTTTTGGGGGTCCGCGAACCCCCACTTTCTTGAAAACCCAAACACCTGAGACTCCCCTTGATACGTCGTGCGCCACGCCAGCACACCGAGCTCTGGATCATCTTCCAACCGGAATACTGCCTCAACCGAACCGTGTTGTTCACTCCATCGCGCCGTCGACAGATGATTTAGCAGCCACACAACCACGTCGACATGGCCGTGGCGGGCCGCGATGCGGAGAGATTCGCGCGGATCATAGCGGGAGACGCTGTGCAACCAGATGATGCTTTCCAAGTTGCCTTGCTCCGCCGCAAAGTACATCACAAACGCTGGGACCGACCCGAGCGGTGCGGCGGTGAGCATGGCGATCTGTCGGTCCGGATGATGGCGCGTGGGAATCGCTGGATGGCGCTGAATCTCGTCAATCATGTCGTCCACGGATCGTGTGCTGAGACGCTGGCTACGTGGCTCCTTGGTCAGGCGTATCAACGCCGTCCAACAGGCGTAGCCCATCGCGAGATGCCGCGCTCGAGCGAGCGAGAGCGGTGCGTGGGGACATGAGACCGTGAGGTACTGCGAAACGCGCTCGAGACGGTGCTCCTCGGCGAACACCCAGAGCCGATAGACGTCGTCTTCGTCCAGCAGCGGAAGCAGTTCGCGCAACAGCCACTCGTCGACCGCCTGCCACATGCGCTCTTCGCAAAACTACTCTGTGTCGCGTGCTTGTCGTCTCGCCCAAAGTGGGATTTTTTTTAAGGAACTCTCTTGCGGATGGCAGGGACACAGGACCATCACTCACAAAATATCAGGAGCGCTGTATTGAGAGCATATATGTGACTCGAAACCGATCACTGGCAGTCGCGCCGCGTCACGCGCCACAAACTCCGCGTACGCTCCAATGCGATCGAGCATTGCGCCGAGCTTAAGCCCCACGTTTCTTCCGGCCATACCAAAGTAGACGGAACCACAAACTGGTAGGGGACACGAGTGTGACCGTGAACTTTGTGAAACGTCTCGAGCGCCGGCAGGATACGACGCGTCCATTCACGGTCTTTCCTTGTGTCCCAGACGAAACCAATCGCCTCGAGCTTCTCTGTATCGTGATGTACCTGCGCACGGTAGTCTCCCCGAGCGCGCATATTATCAATGCAGAGACCAAGCCTGAGACCCCACGTTTCCTTCGGCCACGGCAACTCGGACGGCACGACAAACGTTCTTGGGATGTCGCAGTGACCAAACTGAGACGCGTAGGTCTCCAAAGCGGGGAGAATCTCCGTGCGCCACTTGTGTTCGTTCACATCCCACGCGAAGTTGACCGCATCCAGTCGAGCACGGCCGCGCTGGACCTAAAAGGCGAACGTTCTGCTCGATCGAAGACTCGTGACGGAAATTCCGAGCTGGTGGCCCCACGCCTCTACTGGCCAAGGCGACTCGGAAGGCACGACGAACGACTGTACTCCTCCAAACTAGGCAAAGCGATCTCGCTCCACGTGTGTTCGTCGTGGTCCCACACGAAGTTGATGGACTCGAGACGTTCTCGATCGCGCTCGACTTGTTCGGCATACGCGCCAGCCGAGCGGATCGAGCTCACTATAGAACCGAGTGGGAGGCCCCACGCTTTCCGCGGCCACGGATCGTTGTGCGGGACCACGAACTTGGCAGAGATCCGGCAGTTATCGAGCTCTCGCGCGTAGGTCTCGAGCGCCGGCAAGATGGAATCGCTCCAAGTCGTCCCCCACACGTTCAAAGAAAACTCCACTGACGCCAAATCGGCAACCTCCGCGTCGTTGAGCAAGTGGTAGCGCTGACGTAAGTTGGTTACTCGTTGCCCCAGCTTGTACCCCCACGTGGACCTGGGCCAACGGGTATCACCACTTGGGACTTGAAAATGGTGAGAGACAACGTGTGCCCGTGAATCGCAAAGAAGGTCTTCAACGGCAGCATGGTCTCCAACTCCCACATGTGCCTGCGATACGCACCCTTGCCCATGGGAATTCCCATTTCTTGGAGATCCGAGATGACTTGAGGATGCTGCTTCTGGTGCGTGGCGCTCGCCGCAAACGCGTTGAGCTTCCGACGCAAGTGGAAACCGTCGGCGCCGTCCGCCCAGTCTTTCGGGACCACGAAACTGTACGGCACCACGAGGTGGCCTGTGCTGGCCTGGAAGGCGCGCAGCAGTGCTGGCAGCAGCGCAAAGAGACGCTTGTTCTTCTGCGTAGGCGTCTCGCGCTTGTGGTCGTCCGACGCTCGCTTGTCGTCGTCGCCATCGTTGTCTCGTGGGCCGTCATCATCGTCGCTCGCACTGGTGGACAGCCACCGGCCAACGGGGAGTGTTTGTAGAGAGGGCGTCCACACGCTGGTGCGGCGTCTGTGTGCTGCGATCGTCGCCCACGCGGCCGCCAGACGCTAGCGCCGCGCCGCCGCCAGCAGCATTGCCACACGACGCCTCAAATCCTTGGACCTTACCGGCAGAGGTCCAATCGTTTGGGTTTGTATCGATGTTCCTAACAGATGAAGTTGAGTGGCACTGAATCGGGGATGGCACTAAAGAGACAACTTCAACCTGAGGATGCAAAACTCGTTCCTCTCCTCCTTAGTATGCGGCAGCACCGGCGCGAGGCGCCACGTTCTTCAGCCACCTCGTGATCTCGCGACGTCCCAACGTTTGCGCAGATCGCGTGGCTGTCTGTACGCAGCGAAAGTGCAAGTTGTTCGAATTCGCCGCGCCTTCGATCTCTTGAGCTGGCACGAACTCCTCTACGAGCCACACGAGCAGCCAACGCCTCTCGAGCTTCACGGCCCACTGCACGACACGCGTCGAGAACAGCGCCGGCGCCTTGATAAGGAACCACTGGACCTTCATCGCGTCGCTGGATGTTCGGAGCAGGAGGCGGAACACCTTGGGTTTGAACAGATGGGCGTGCTTGATCGTCGCGAGCCGCTCGAGCTGCTGAATCGTGCCGTGCTGGGCAGCCCACGCGGGCAGCCACGTGATTGACCGCAGAAATGCTGGATCGTAGACGTCGATGATGAGTCGTAGCAGCGCACGGAACCTTGCAATCGTCAAAGATGTCCGCGGCCAGCGTTTGTGAGGCGACGCGTGTTCACTCCATCCGAGCTGCTCTTGCTGGCACGCGAACGACGCCTCCAGATTCCTCAAGCGGTCAAAACCGGACTTTGTCAGATGGTTCATCGTTAGGCCATACTGAAGTCGCCACGTGAGCACCTCGAACTGACCACGGTGGACCGATCTGGGGTGTTCCAGGCCGCGTGGGTCGAGCTGCACATTGCCACGCTCTACGGCCACGGAATGTAGATACTCGATGACTTCCGTCGAGCCACCACGCGCCGCGACTGCCAATGCGGACGGGCGCCACAACCCACTGCCTTCGACAAGCCACCGCACGAGCTCGACGTTGCCACCCCGTGCTGCCTGCCTGAGCATCATCGCATCCCATGCAAACTCTCCTTCCGCACTCGACGTGAGCTGCCCAAGCACCCACTGGAAGATCTAGAGCTGGCCGCCCATGGCCGCGGCGCTGAGGCAACGCCGCGTGACCGCCAAGCCACGTGCTTCTACAAACCACTTGACCATGACTAGATGTCCTTCTTTGCACGCGATCGCCACGTGCGCGTCAGTCAAGTGGAGTGATAGACTCTTCGCGAGCGACTCATCCAACCACTGAAGCACGTGCAAATGCCCGTGTCGCACGATGGCTTCGTATGTGACATCCATGCCCTGGTCCTTTATACAATTGCCTGTAGCCCACTGAGCGACCTCGAGTTGACCGCTGATGGCGGCGCAGTGGAACACATTGGCTTCCAGAAAGACTTCCGGGCGGTTCGCATGTAGCCACTGGAGCACGTGGAGGTGCCCAGCTCGCGCAGCGTCTTCCACACCACGAGCTGTACACGTATCCTCCAGTGTCTCGTAGCTGAACACGCGCTGAACACCGCCCAAATCCCCATTGATCGCCGCCAGATCAGCCGCGCGAAGCTCGGTTTTGCCAGACGGCCCGATATCCGAGAACCCCCATTTGGAACTGAAAACTGCCTCATCGACTTCCTCTTCGCCGTAGAAGACCTTCCACACGCACAGGCCTAGCTGCGCGTCGTCACGAAAATGAAACACGGTCCGAACCGAACAGTTTTCGTTGATCCAGTGCGCAGTCGCGGCATTGTCAAGCAGCCACGCGACCACGTGCCCGTGGCTAGCGCGCGATGCGATGCGCAGCGCCTCAGACAAATCGTACCGGGCCACGCGGTGCAGCCAGATCACGGTCTCCAGGTTGCCTTGTTGAGCCGCAAAGTACATGACAAACTGAGGAATCGTTCCTGGTGCGGCGGCCGTGAGCATCGCTATCTCGCGCTGCGGATGGTCGCGAACGTGGACAACGTGGCGCTGTTCCTGGATACAATGCCCGACCGTGCGTGTACTTAGACGTTGAGTGTGCGGCGGCTTTGTGAGTCGATAGACTGCCCTCCAGCAACCGTAGGCCATCGCGAGGTGTCTCGCGCGAGAGAGAGAGAGCGGCGCGAGGCCACAGGACGGCGCCGTGAGGAGGACCGCGCACACGCGCTCGAGTCGGTGCTCCTCCGCGAAGACCCAGAGCCGGTACACGTCGTCTTCGTCCAGGTGTGGAAGCAGCTCGCGCAGTATCCACTCGCTGGTGAAGTCCCACATCGTTTGCTTGTTGTTCGTGGTTCGGCGGTCGAGGTTTTGAGAAGTGAGTCTGGTGTTGGAAAAGTGAGACCTGAGTTTTTTCCTGGAGAGAGATCCCATCGACTATCACTCCGATGCGGTTGGGTGAATCTGCGACGTGTGAGCTTGGGTACAGTTTGAAGAGATACCTTGTTTTGAGCAAATGGCACACAACAACCGTGTTTAGGGACATCGGAACTGTAGGGCGGGAACACCTCACTGATCAGCCGAACCGAAAATGGCACGAGGGGCCAGTGCCACCGGCAAGAAGAAGGGCGCGCCGTCGTCGGGGGCGCCGCAGGGCCTGCTGCGGTTCTTCACGCCGCTCCGCTCGGCACCCTCAGTGGCCGCTGCTGATAGCCACGCGAGTCCGGCGGCGAGCGGCCCCGTAGCGCCCGAGCTACGCGTCGTAACGGAGACCGTGACTGAAGAGGAGGAAGCGACGAAGAATCCGCTCGTGGCGCAGCTTGCACAAGAGGACAGCGACGGTGAGAGCGATCGTGGCGACGAAACTCCGGTGGTTGCGGACCAGTCTCAGGTGTCGGAGTATGAACGCAAGCGTCTCGCGCGCGTCGCCCAAAACGCGCAGTTTCTGCGCGAACTCGGCGTGAAGGCGGCGCAGCGGGACGTGAGCGGCGCGCTGCGGATGGCTAAGGCCGACGTGAAGAAGCCCAAGCAACTAAAGCGGGCGCGTGGGGCGAGCGGTGGTGATGCGGGTGATGGAGGCGTGGGCACGCGACGCTCGACGCGGCTGCGAGGGATCAAGTTGGACAAGGCGCAAGACACGGCTTCTCGCGCCACATTGGAAGATGAGAAAGAAGAAGCGAATGAGGAGCTGTCGTACGACGATTCTAGCGTGCTCAAGTACACGTGCAGCCGTGGAGATTCAAGCGCGATCGCTGGTCTAGGAGCGAAGGAGCGTCCTGAGAACGCGACACTGAACGCGACACTCGCTGGATTTCGTGCCGCGAATGACAGCCTTGCCGACTCCAATCTGCGCAGGATCTATAGCATCAGCTTCAGTCCGTGTCACGAGAACGCTCTCATCGCTGCCGGCGGCCACCAGGGCCACATATCGGTCTACGCATCGCCCTCGACACTCGGTGAGGGGATCGAGGGCGATCCAACTTCTCCGTTGATGTCGTTCCGCGCGCATCGCGGCTGGATCTCGAGCGTCAGCCTCGCAAGGAGCTCACCGGGCAAGAATCTACTCTTGAGTGCAGCGAACGACGGCGTCGTGATATTCTGGGACTTGAACCGGAGCGCCGGTGGAATGCCGAAAGAGCTGTTGAGCGTCAATGACCTCCATCGTAACGGCATCTTTGGTATGGACGTCGCTGGCGACGACGTGCTGACATGCTCAAAAGACGCGACGATCGCGTTGTCTCGTCTCCGAGAAGATGGGAGTGGTCTAACTGTCTCACGTCGCTATGAAGAACACGATGGCGTCGTCAAGTGTGCTCGATTCTCGTCGCTCATTCCAACTCGTGTGGCATCCGGTGGGAATGACAAGTGTGTTCGGATCTACGACACGCGCAGCAAGCTCACGAACGCGAGTCAAGAGATCGTCGACGCCCACACACGAGCGATCAACAGCGTGGCGTGGCATCCGACGCAAGAGCACATGCTCTTGTCGGCGAGCTTCGACCCAGAGATGCACCTCTACGACTTGCGGAAGCCCACGTTGCCTCTCCACGTGCTCTCGACGTCGGCTTCTAACACGGCGGGAACCTCTATTTTCCACCCGAGCTTCGTGGCGGATGGTGAGTTCGTTGTATCAACCGGAGCCGGCTCGCAGGATCAGCTTTCCCTGCATCGAACGCTTGATGGAACCACCATCAGCCGCGGGGAACTCCCCGCAAATGCGTCGTACGTCGCGTGCGACCCCTGGTCCGGTCGTCTGTTGGTAGCGATGGGCCATCAAATGCAGTTCTTTGATGAGGAGTGGCGATCTACATGATGAAGCCCTCCAGAAGATACCGGCGCGCAAGGCTTGGAATACTCTCTTCGGCATCTTCGATAAATATATCCGTCGTGCGTCACACTTCCTGACCCCACAACAATTGAGCCTCCGGTACACATCGCTTTCAGACCACGGGCAGTCCAGCCAACATCTCCAGGAATGCAAGAATCGTTGAGCGCTTCGAGCACCGCGAGCGTCGCCTGTCGCCCTTCGTCGATTGGCTGGCAACCGTATCGTAGTCAGCTCGAGTGGCTCCCAACGACCGTGCAGCAGCTCATCATCGACTATCTCGCTCACGACGATGTGGTCGCTCTCGTGGTGTGTGCGATCGAGTGGCCTGACGCTCCACCTCTGAGTGAGCAAACGCTCCGGTGTCTGTGGGCTCGTCCGATCCTAGATGTGCTTGTTCTTCACCGCGCAGCATCGTCAGGTTGCTGGCAAGCAGTGGCGTGGGCCCAATCTCGGGTACCAAAACGGTTCAAGGCCGAGTTGTTTCCTCCATGGGTGATGTACGAGGCTGTGCGACGTGGCGACTTCACGACCGTCGAGGTTCTGCACGCTAGGTGTCGATACGAGCCGTTCGTGGCGATGGAGATCGCCGGACGCGCGGGCGATCTCGAGCTCGTTGAGTGGTTCTACCAGCACTCACGGTCGGCCCAGTCTCCGTCCGCCTCCTCAGTAGTAATCGACCTGCTGGCTGGTCGCGAGGAGACCGCGTCTCTCGGCTTTGAATACGTCAACTGGGTTGTACACATTCGAGCCGCGAAGAATAACTCCAGCAACCGCTTCTGTGCGTCCCGCGCTGGGCTGCTCCCCCATCTTCCGGTGCTCGCCGCGTCTCCAAAGCAACGGTATCCGCTCTTCGCGTACGCCGTCGGCGTCGGCAATATCGAGCTCGTGGAAAGGTTACTTCAGCGCGCGATCCGTGACAACACTGTCCTCAGCTATGAACATACGCTCTCACTGGCGGCGGCGAACGGAAAACTCGAGGTCGTGTGCTGGTTGCTAGCAGATAGTAAGGCATCGCTCGACGAGATCCCGCAGGCGATGGTCTCCGCGGCCCAGCACGGCCACACAGAGGTGCTGGCATTTCTTCACGACACCACCACGCTCGACGCAGGTCTTACGCTCAACTTGCGGGAACAAGAACAGCTACGCATTGCAGCTCTCCACGGCCACGTGATCGTAGTT
The DNA here is from genome assembly GCA_027475725.1 of Pythium rhizo-oryzae. Taxonomy (NCBI): domain Eukaryota; phylum Oomycota; class Peronosporomycetes; order Pythiales; family Pythiaceae; genus Pythium; species Pythium rhizo-oryzae. The sequence continues at coordinate 10,096 of JAMFLL010000885.1, read as the reverse complement.
CAGTATCTTGTGCTTCGGCTTCGAGTAGACATTACAGCACAAGTATTTGACAATGCAGCTCGTCAAGGCCACAAGGATCTCGTGGTTTGGCTGGCTGACCACAGCGGGAGCGACGCCATTCTCCCCACGACTATTTTGCGAGCCGCCGTGTATGGCGGCAACACAGAGCTAGTCCGCTGGCTTGTCGAGACTCGTCGCTACCCCGTGTATCGTGAGGCGGCGGTGCACGCTGCCGAAGAAAATCGTTTGGATGTCTTGAAATGGCTCCACAACTATGCCTGCCAGCAGGCCGCAAAGGAAGGAAGGCCGACGCCGCAACATATCCTGGACTACGACTCGATTTCGCTTGCTGCTCTGAGATGTCAAGGTAGTATCGACTGCGCGACGTGGCTGATCGAGAACGTTCCGTGGGTCGATCCAGCGTACTCCACGCGGGATCTTCGGTCGCTTGATCAATGGTATGAGGTGGTCCAGCGCAGGCAGCTTGCGTCTGTGCGCCGTAACGAAACCCACTCTCTCGACCGCCACCGTCTGTCGGATTCGCAGTTGGCGAATTGCAAGGGAATCGATCGGTTCGTGATGGCACTGATCCGTCATCGCCCTGGTGTAGCAGCTTCTGTCAAGTGGCTGCCGCGCTGGGCCGTGTGGACGCGATCAATGGAGGCGCTGCAACTGCTGGAGGCAATGAACCACCGTCAGCTGTGGACCGCTCGCACGGTTCGAGCTGCGTTAGCGTTCACCACGGATGCCAAGCTCGTCACTTGGCTACTCCGACACGGCCATGTGGATCTTAACGATGATCGGCGTGAGTGGCGAACTGTATCGCATGCGGTGCAGAAATGGGCGTCAAACCACAGTCTCGAAGTACGTGCTTCAGCATGATGGCTAGTAGAGTGAAATACCCAAGATAAGGAACATCGCGACGAGTAGTAACAGACAAACCGTGAACCGACAGTGCGATGTTATCGAGCAGAAGTACCTGAAGTAGTTTCTATGGGGCTCCACACAGCACCCTCTCCAATCCTTTCGAATCAGACCACTGCGTCCACATCTATATGACGGCATAATACAAACTTTCGCATACTCTGGCAGGCGCTGGGTCTAGTGGAAGGCCGGTGCCGGGTCCGGAGTCTGTCACGACAACAGAATAGCCATGGCACAGGCCTATGTCAAGCACATAACCGTTCTCTGCCTTGCGTCTTTTATCCGAACAGCTCACTCTCGCTTTCCATCCTCATCCCCAACGTCTTCCGCGCTGTTCTGCCCACTTGTCGTGCAGACTATTCGTCGCAAAACCAATCACCACGAGCCGGTTTATGTCGCGTTCCACGAACTCTGCATACGTGCCTAGTGTGTTTACACCACCGGTCGCCGTACCCAGATCGGATGCTTTGTCGGGCCAGGGCAACGTTGTCTCTGCCAGCGTCGTCGGAGGCTACCACACGAGGAGAATTCTGAGCCGGCCCCCAAGGCGGCATACTGAATCACAGGCAGGTTTGACGACACACCAGTGCGAAAGACAGCCAGTAACACCTCGTACTTCAGCCGATAGTATCTTGCGGATATATTTTGGTACCGGATGTCTCGTTTCAATTGGATTGGCATTGAGAGATTGCACGACTCCGCGCCTACGCTGTCGCCACCACTGTGATCGGCTACGGGTCATCAAAGCTGGCGCTGCTTGCTGATCAGATCGAACCGGAAATCACCCGACTCGGCCACCGGCAGACTCGCACAGATATCCGTGTGCACGGCGTCCTCGCATAATGGACTTCCGTGAAACGACACAGACAGCGACTTACCCGTGTCGCGCCGGGACTGCCGCCAGGACTCGAACCAAACGGGAAGCGCGGAGATTCTTGTGTCCTCCGCCACGATCTGGTACAACACCGATGTTGATCTGTTCACATTGGGCAGAGTGCTAAGTTGGTTACCCGAGACTCGCAGGCTCGTCAGAATTGTCGACGATGCAAAGACGTCGGCTTCCAGCTCACGGAGCTCGTTGTGGAGCAAAGATATACTCACGCTGCGAACGTGCTTGAAGCTCGTCGGAAGGGTCCTCAACTTGGACCGCGTGATCTCGAAGTACTGCCACTCGTGCGACTGCCACGCAACACCTACATCAGCCGGGAGCTCACTGATGTTGCACTGGAATACTATCATGCCTAGATGCGGCGGAAGATCCGACCGCATAAGCGCACTCGGGAACCGAGTGAAGTTAGTGGCGAGAAAGTGGAGTTGGTAGAGGCTCGGTGTCGCGGTCTTCGTGATGGCTGCGGTCTCTGGCCAATCCACGAGCGTCGAATTGAAGATCTCCAACGATACCATCGTGCTGAACTCGCGGATGCTTCTCGGTATCTGCAACGCTGGACAGTGACTGATGATCATTCGCGCCACGGTCACAGGTTTGAGCGTTTCTAGCACGGCGGCAATTTCTGCTTCAGCGCCTTGGATGTTGCTTCGATAGCAGTTCACTTCGACCACGAAACACGTCTCTTGGGTCGCAAACCAGGCATTGCCACGCAGCAGGCAAGGACCCGAATTGCCTCGGGGGTGGCTTAGCTGGGATTCCCCGTGGCTGGTCAGCGTAAAGATGAGCCATGCAAAGCTGAACGCATAGAACACGGCAGTCGCTACCCGCACAAGCCTCGTGTGACGCACTTGCGTCGATGCGCCCACCGTAGCTGTCAGCATCGAGTCGTAGTGCGTGACCTTGTAACGGTCGTTCATGGCAGCTCTGTGAATGAGCCCTTTGATCGTATCAAGCGCCAGCAGTCCCGTGATGTGTGGGAACAGTGTTGACACGTAGTCGGGTCCCGATGAGATCAACGCCAGCCGCACCTCCGAAATGATCGTCGCGATCCAAACGTCATCGTACGTGAACTCTGGGTTGTATCGACCAGCACCCCAGTTGAACTCGAACGCGTACGGAATCACCGAAATCAAGGGCACGAGAATGAGCAACACGAAGTCCAGCAGGAGATCGATCGCAAGTAGCGTAGCGCGACGGCCACCCGGGTGATGCCGCAGGATATAGTTGACCACCGGTACGAATGTGCAGTTCGCCACAACGACCGCGATCGCGAAGAGATTGATCCAAGTACTTGAGATGGACACGCTGAACTGGTACGCCTGGTACGTCTGCATGGCGATCTCCGCGACTTGTCGAACGTAAAAGCCGACGTAGAAGTAGTTGCCATAGACGCCAAATAATCCCTTCTCGCCAATTAATCGCTGAACCCACTCCACTGGAACGCAAACGATCTTCAATGCCGACGTCCGTTGTTGTTGCCTGGAGCGATCAGATGGTACCGTGACCACGACTTTCGTGTCGTCGCGACCGAAACTCAAACGACGCTGCACAATCGACTGCACAATATTCTGGCCCAAAGCGATCAAGTGGGCCACAGCGATGACGAGCAAGCTCCAGCCGCCGAGAAAGAGCAGTCCTTGGTCGATCCGAATGAGCCAAATGTTGGCGTAGACGGTGGGGAGGCTGATGTACACGTGGACCGCACCGAGCAAGAAGACGAAGATTGCGTTCACGAGATGATAGAGAGCGATCAGACACCAGCAGGTGCGATACATCACGGGAGTCATCTTGTGCTTGGCTGGGGTGACTTCTTCAACTGTGGAGGTTACTTTATTCGAGACTCGCGATAGATTCGCTTGCTCAGACCGAACATCGTCAAATCCAGCGAGGACACGTACCATGGCTTGCCGACACGATATGAATGTGGCGACGTTCGAGATGACGACGGACGTCGGTGATGGCCAACGATCATGAACTCATCTTCGCTCTCATGTCGAACCCAACGCGGCTAAGAAAAGCACACCAGATTGTACCGAGCCACTCCGTGCGACGCTGGACTCTCCTCTTTTATTAGGACAGCCCGAGCAACTGTCTCACTTGGACCGGGACACCGGGCACCACGTACTCGACGAAGAACGTACTGAATAAAGCAATGCGCTCGCTTCCTGAAAATCGTCTCTCGCGATCTTGGTTCCGGTGTGTTACACGCGAATCTCCTGCCCCTGCCGCCAGGTATACCTGGTTCGCAGGGCGTTCGTTGTACCGTACCCGCCACGTGTGCCAGCCGCTTCTTGTGAATTCAATTTGATGCACGCTGTTCCCGAACACAATCATCGACAAAAGACGCTTTCTTGTCCATTTACCCTATCGTGATGACCATGGCTGTGACCGTTGTAGAGAAACGGACAGTCATCAAAGCCGGCGCTGTTTGCTGATCAGATCGAACCGGAAATCGCCAGACTCGGTCACCGACAGACTCGTGCAGATCTCCGAGTACACGGAGTCCTCGCACAACGGGCTCCCACGAAACGACACAGACAGCGACTTACCCGTGTCGCGCCGGGACTGCCGCCAGGACTCGAACCAAACGGGAAGCGCGGAGATTCTTGTGTCCTCCGCCACGATCTGGTACAACACCGATGTTGATCTGTTCACATTGGGCAGAGTGCTAAGTTGGTTACCCGAGACTCGCAGGCTCGTCAGAATTGTCGACGATGCAAAGACGTCGGCTTCCAGCTCACGGAGCTCGTTGTGGAGCAAAGATATACTGGCGCTGCGAACGTGCTTGAAGCTCGTCGGTAGTGCTTCCAACTTGGAATGTGTGATCTCGAAGTACTGCCACGCGTGTGACTGCCACGCAACACCTACATCAGCCGGGAGCTCACTGATGTTGCTCTGGAAGATGAGCATACCGAGGTGGGGCGGTAGATCCGATCGCAAAAGCGCACTCGGGAACCGAGTGAAGTTGGTGGCGAGAAAGTGGAGCTGGTAGAGACTAGGCGTCGCGGTCTTCGTGATGGCTGCGGTCTCTGGCCAATCCACGAGCGTCGAATTGAAGATCTCCAACGATACCATCGTGCTGAACTCGCGGATGCTTCTCGGTATCTGCAACGCTGGACAGTGGCTGATGATCATTCGCGCCACGGTCTCGGCTTCAAGCGTGCCCAGAACGGCCGCGACTTCTGCTTCGGTGCCTTGTATGCTTCTTCGATAACAGTTTATTTCGGCTACGAAGCATGTCTCTCGGGTTGCAAACCACGCATTGCCACTGAGCCGGCACGCGCCAGATCTTCCGCGCGGATGGCTCAGCTGTGATTCCCCGTGGCTGGTTAGCGTGAAGATGAGCCACGCGAAGCTGAACATGTAGAATACGGCGGTCGCTACGCTCACGATCCTCGTGCGACTCACTTGCGTCCACGCACCGAGATTGGTCGCCAGTGTCGAGTCGTAGTGGGTGACCTTGTGGCGGTAGTTGGTCGCAGCTCGGTGAACAAGCCCTTTAATCGTGTCGAGTGTGAGTAGGCCTGCGACATGCGGGAAGATGGTCGAGACGTAGTCGAGCCCCGATGAGATCAGCGCCAACCGTATCTCCGCTATGACAGAGGTGGTCCAAATATCATCGTAGGTGTACGTTGCGTCGTACCGACCAGCACTCCAGTTGAACTCAAACGCGTGCGGTATCACCGAGATCATGGGCACGAGAACGAGCAGCACGAAGTCCAGCAGAAGATCGATCGTGAGCAGTGTAGCGCGCCGGCCGCCCGGGTGATGCCGCAAGATATAGTTAACCACAGGCACAAATGTGCAGTTTGTCACGACGACGCCGATCGCGAAGAAGTTGATCCAAATACTCGAGATGGACATGCTGAACTGGTACGCTTGATACGTCTGCATCACGATCTCCGCGACTTGTCGAATGTAAAAGCCGACGTAGAAATAGTTGCCGTATACGCCAAATACCCCCTTCTCGCCAACAAATCGGAGGACCCACGCCACCGGCACACCCAGGATCTTGTACAGCGATTTCCGTTGTCTGGGGCGATCGGATTGTACCGTGACTACACCTGTCATGTCGTCGCGGCCGAAACTGAACCGACGCTGGACAATCGACTGCACGATGTTCTGGCCCAGCGCGAATAAGTGAGCTACTGCGATTAGGAGCAAGCTTGCTCCACCGAGAAGCAGAAGCCCTTGGTCGATTCGAATGAGCCAAATGTTGGCGTACACGGCAGGCAGGCTGATGTACACGTGGACCGCACCGAGCAAGAAGACAAAGGTTGCGTTCACGAGGTGGTACGTAGCGATTAGACACCAGCAGGTGCGATACACCGCAGGTGTCATCTTTCGCCTCGCCGCACCTTGCTGCATCTGGAGAGCGACGCGCCCTTTGACTGGAATAGTCGTCTTGTTCGTGACATGCTGACTGGCTGGCTTCCGTGCAGCTTCGTCATATCCAGGGAAGACACGTGCCATGGTGAGTCGACGTGAATTGGGAGCAGCCACGATCGAGACGTCGACGAAACACACCGACCATCAAGCATCAACGTGGCTGCGTCCACTTTTGCTGCTAAGAAAAGACGGTCAGCCCAGAATAGGGCAGACCCACGATACCCGCGCAATAGTGACTTCTTCAACCCATTTCAGTGGGTGCGCTTGGTCTCACTTCAAGTCGGAGGATTCTTGGGAAAGGTGCCACGCAAGGAGCACCTAGGAAGTCCGTCGAAGCCCGCCGATGCCCAACGGCCACTTCCGGTTCGACGATGGCGGTCCCACCGGTTGGGTCGGCTCCTTAAAACTGGATTTGCTGGTGCTCGAGCACATCCACGGCCATGAGCTTCCTGCTGGGTGGAAACGCTCCGCATTGGGATATCACGAACATGCCATCTCAAGTGGGCAAGATCGCGATTGTCACGGGCGCCAACTCGGGCATAGGCTACTACACGGCTCGTGCGCTCGCGGAGCGTGGGGCGCTCGTCGTGCTTGCGTGTCGAAACGAGAAACGTGGCCGCGAGGCCGAGGCCAAGATGATCAAGTACCTCGCCGCCAAGCAGATTACGGATGCGGGCCGCGTCGAGTTTAAGCAGATTGATCTTAGCGTCTTCCAGAGCGTGCGCGACTTTGCCGAAGACATCAAGACGCGATTTGACAAACTGGACTTGCTAATCAATAACGCCGGCATTGCGGCTCCAACCGAGGTGCTCACTTCCGACGGGCTGGAGACCCAGTTCCAAGTCAACCACGTCAGCCACTTCTTCTTGACAGCACTGCTGTTTCCTCAAATCCGAGCCTCTCCGGCCGCGCGGATCGTCACGGTCAGCAGCCTCGCGCATCGCTCGGCCACGATCGACTTCCCGACACTCGCCAAGGGGACCGAGTATTCGCTTCCACGCTATGGCCGCTCCAAGCTCGCGAACTGCATGTTCACGCTCGAACTCGCGAATCGACTGGAGAAGGCTGGGATCACCAACGTCATGGCCGTGGTCGCGCACCCGGGCATGACTTACAGCGCGATGGTGAACAAGATCATTGAGAGCATGACGCCGAGCTTCTTGTGCCCGGCACTGAAGTACCTTGCGACGTGGGTGCCGTTCCAGGAGACCGAGATGGGGGCGCTGCCGACGTTGTATGCCGCGACGGACAAGGAGGTACGCAACGGCGACTACATTGGGCCAGCGGATTACGGGCACCGCCGTGGGTACCCGATGAAGCAGATCCCTGGGGCAAACACGCAGTCGCCCGAAGACCGTCTCCAGCTCTGGCAGCTCAGCGAGACGCTCACGCAGGTCCACTTCGACGTGGTGTGATTGCTCTCTTTGGGTCGAGCTGGCTTTCAGTCGAGACTGTCGCTTGATTTTGCTTGCCGCAGAGTTGTTTGGACTTCATAACATCAGTACATGACTTGTGCTGTCACACGTATCGCCTACGTCCTTTTCAAACGTCACTGCTTGAATCGTCGACGCGTCTGGTTGCCTTGCGTGTATTCTTGGACACTGGCACTTCCGCCCAAGCAAATTATAACACCAGGCGGGGACGTCCGTGGCGAGTTCTTGGCGTCCGGACTTTGTGGGATCTCTGGAACACCACCGCACGCCATGCGGGTGGCTGCTACCGATGGTGGGAAGAGCGAAGCTGTTACATCGATGGGTCCGGCCCTTCGCGACGTTGAAGATGCGACATCATCAGCGGCCTCTAAATTGGCTCGAAGCAACCTCGAGGTGTCGGCGCGCACGTTCCGCGCGTACTGGATTGTGATCACGGGCTACCACATCTTCAACGCAGGTTTTCTCGCAACCATGGCGTGGAGCCACTTGTACACGGCGAGCGATTCAGTATATGAGAACATGTGGCTCATCCAGATCTCCCAGCCAATGCTGCGCAACGCTGGGTATACGTATGCGCTCCTCTCTGGGATTCACTGGCTGACTGTCTTCGTGAATATCGGTCAGTCCATCCGCCGGGGTCGGCTCTCATTCGGGTACGACACGTGCGAAGAAGCCAGGCAGACAGCAAATAGTCGGGAGGCGTCTCGTACGATTGATCCGTATCGAAGCCTGCCCGCAATCCTTCCTGCGGTGGTCGACGTCTGGGAGAAGTACTTCGGCATGCACGGCTTGTTCGGCGTCCACGGGGCCTTCTTCTACATCGGTTTCTATCTGCGTCAGACGGCCGAAATCGTGCTGCAAACGTACCAGGCGTACATGATCAGTCGCTCCTTGCCGACATTGTGGATCAACCAGTTCGTCGTGTCCATGATCGTGATCAATTGTCTGTACACACCGGTTCTCAGCACGATGCTCAGGAAGCGTGCTGCGCTTCGTCGCGTCCTGAACCTCACATTCGACATCATGCTGGACTTCGCCATCGTCGTAGTCGTCCCAATTGTGTCGTTTGCGCCATCTCTCAAGCCGTACGACTGGAAAACGCACACGTTCCCGATCGAACTTGTCTTCAACGACGTGTGGATCACCACCAACATCATGATAGCGAGGCAGACGATGGTGAATAGCTCCATCGACTACATTTCGTCCATGTCCCCCCACATCGCCGGTCTTATCGGACTGGACACAATCAAACGAATTGTTCAACGCGCACCAACAGGCACGGTGCAGCAGGCGACAAAGCCGGGCAGCCAGCTGCAGAAGATGCTCCAGCGGATGCGGCAGGGCGTCAACAGCGTGTCGCCGTCCAACTTCAAGGTGATACTGACGTCGCCTCGGACCATCTTCGACGACGAGCAGCGCCACCGGCGCGTCACGTGGGCGTTCCATGCGTTCACCGTGGCTTGGGCCGTGGCCGTCATTGCGCTCCACCTGGCGTCGCAGAAGAGCGCTGCGGCGAGCTGCGAGCTCAGCGTGAACTCGTGGTTGACCGAGAAGGCGTCCTGTGCTGTCGCAAACATCAATTGTTATCGGCTGGGCCTCACGGGCGCCCGCGTCGAGATCGCCTCGATCCTTGACAAGTTCCAGCGCCCCGCGCTCTCGCGCGTTGTCTTCAGCCACTGCCAGGCACTCCACATCCCCGATGACTTGAGCAGCTTTTCTAACCTCATCGGAATCGCGACGTTCAACAGCACGCTCGTGGACTGGCCAGCGAGCGCCGCCGTGACCAAGAAGCTCACGCCCAACTTGCTCACGATCAATTTCGTCGACACCAACTTCACGGAGTCGCTGCCGCCGGGCGTGCTCCACCGGGAGCTGCCCACGAACGTGGCGCTGTCGGTCTACCGGAGCAACCTCACCGAGCTGCCGCCCTCGATCGGCGAAACCTGGTACTTCCGCATCTTCCCGGTCCTTCTCATCGAGTACACGAACCTCCGCGAGTTGCCCGAGTCGTTCCAGTACGTGCTGGCGTACCGGCTCTCGCTCGGGCGCAACCAGCTCCACACGCTACCCGAGGGTCTTCTCCGGTACCAGACGATCCAGCGGCTGCGGCTCTCGGGGAACCCGCTGACCGCGCTGCCCGAGAGCATGGGCAGCGCCGCCGTGCTCACGCGCGTGTGGTTTGAGGAGACCAACATCTCGGTCTCAGCTGCGGTGCCGCCTTTCTGGACGCAGTGGTGGGCCGCCGCCAAGGCCAGCGGCGCGCCCGACGTCTCGTTCTCACTCCACGGGAGCCCGCTGTGCGACGACGCGGCGGCGCGCGCGCTCGACTACTGCGCGCCGGCGCCCGCGCTGTGGCGCGACGAGTTCCCGTACGACGCGATCGCGGCGCAGTACCGCCTCCCGGCAGTCCCCGCGTGACGCCGCCAGAACAGCGATACGAACGCGTTAGTAAAATATCTGT
>JAMFLL010000884.1:0-23659 GCA_027475725.1 Pythium rhizo-oryzae | reverse complement strand
CGACGTCTTCCGGCTGGGCGAGCTCTACCTGAACGACCTCTCGGACATCCGCGTGTTCGAGCTCAGCAACTCCAAGCCGCGGCGCCTGCGCGTGCAGCTAAAGGCCGAGCTGCGCAAGCCCTTCCACGCGAGCGCGTGCCACTTCCAGCTCGAGAACGAGAACCTGAGCCTCGTGGAGGAGGCGCCGCGCGGCGACCTGCCGCTGCCCGTGGACGAGTACAACCACGTGCCGGCCTCGGTCGTGCGCGCGTCCACCAAGGCCGCGCTGTGCGCCGAGAACGCGTACCTCAGCGACGGCTATAACGAGCTCTTCAACCACATCGCGACGGTCCAGGACGTCGTGCTCGAGCCCCACGAGACCAAGCGCGTGGTCTTCTCGCTGTGCGCAAAGCTCTCAAGCAGTGGCGCCCACGCGCAGCCGTCGCAACCGCACGCGGACTCGTCCGAAGAAGAGCGCATGCACCTCAACGAGACGTCGTGCCTCACGCTCACGGGACGCATCACCGTCAAGGCGCGGTACGAGGATCTGCCCGTGTCGGCTGCGACCATGCCGCGCATGCCAACGACGCCGCCGCTTCCCCTAAGCGACGTCGTGGTGCCGCTCCAGGGCCGCGCATGTCGCTCGCTGCTGCGCCTCGATGTCAAGGAGCTCCATTTCGACGACTGCATCCCAGGCGGCTCGTTTGTGAAGGACTTCACCGTTTGGAACCGTTCCGAAATCCCGCTTCTGTTTCAGCTTGTGTCGTCGGTCGCAGCATTCGACGAAACACGAGATCTCCTGACGTTCACGGATTACAACTCGGGCTACAGGATCAACGGGAAGACGGTCCAAGCTGCAGCGTACGGGCACGTGCGCATTCGCGTCACCTATCGTCCGGCAGAGGTATGTCCGTCGCGCCACATTGGATCCCTGCGCTGTCTCACTAATGTTGATGGATACACTGCAGATCGGTGAGCGTTTCTTTGAAGTCCACATTCAGAATCTTCACGATTCCCGGAATGCGAAAATATTGAAGATCCACGCCGTCACGAATAAGGAGCACCACCGGTATGTGATACGGACTGAAGTAACGCGGCTATCACCTGTCGCTAACATTACCCGTATCTTGCAGAGAGGGCTTGTCAATCAAGGAGCCCAGTGGGTCGTATCTGATGAGTGGAAGTAAACTTGACTTCGGCGACTGCTACTCAGGCATCGCGACTTGCAAGACTTTGTTGATAAAGAACACCACGGAAGCGTCGCTGCACGTCGAACTGACAAGCGATCGACCGAAAGAAGTGACGTTCGAGCTGAAGCTGTTGCCGAACAGAGCCCGCGCATCCCGAGCAGCTCGAGCAGAGGATGCGCTTTCGCCCACAGACTCTAACGAGGATTCCAGCAGAAAAGGTAGCCTATCCCCAGATGCTGCGTCCAAAGCTGCTGCAGCGTTTGCGTCGTTTGACAGCGGGGTCGGCTATGGTGCAGACAGCGACGACGATGGAGAAGAGAACGAGGTACGTGGTACGATTAAGATGGATTTGAGCAAAACTTATGCAGATTATTTGGGCAGGGCGAGTTCTACGAAGATGAGATGGCACTCACAGCGAAGCGGTTGTCATTCGAGGAAAACCCCTTGGGTGATATGGACGATGCTGATGATGATTTCGAGTTCGACCGTGAACCGCGTCCGACTCCTCGAAGCCCTCCGCTTAGCCCCAAAGTTCGAACAAGTCGGTCTTCTGAGTCGCGCCGCCGCCTGACAAAGAAGAAGGCGAGAAGACCATCGAGGGCTCTAACGCGCGTTCGTGATGGGTCCTACGAGAGCGGTGTCGATAGGTACTTGCGCTTGCTGTCTCATAACAACGTTGTTGACTGTCAAGACTAACCGCGTTTCGTTATCTGTCGTCAGCGGAAGTCTTTGCTCATCACCAGAGAGGAAATCACGAGGGGAACTCAAGAGACGAAATTCGGCATCTCTGGATGACTCTAATGGGTCAAACTTCTTGGTGGAGACGTTAGATCTCCCACCAGGCGTTGAGCGCACTATCCTCGTTTGGTACTGCCCGGCCACCACTGATTGGATGCCCAATGCTGACGATGTCATTGACTCGAAAGCCAGCCGGCTATCGAAGCAGACATTTCGGGTGTCGTTTCGATGTTTCCAAATTCAAGGTTCGTGGCAGCAAGCCCAGTCTAGAGTGTACGACCGAACGCTAGGAAAGTCGATTCACGTCCGAGCAAGAACCTGCACGTCTATCGTTACTGTGACTCCGTCAATCCTGCACCTCGGTGATTGTAACATTGGCGAACTGAAGGGAAGCGCATGCGTGCTGACCAACCACTCGGAACTTCCGACGACTGTACGACCCTTGGTGACATCTAAAGTCATATCTACGATGCCCAACGACGAGATCGTTCTCGGCCCAAAGCAGTCATTGGAGCTCAAGGTGGAGATCATCCCACGCAAGATCAATCCCAACTACTCGCGGCTCATTTCGATCATGAACTCGAAGAACAAGGCCAACATGTCCCAAGTTTGTGTTCGTTCAAGTAACATGGATGCTCATCATGTCATCTACCACTCACTTTTCTACAAGCTGCTGACACCTTCCAAGTCAGCCTTCTTAAATTTCGAGCACGTGGCAATCAACTCCGTTGGGATTCAAGTTTTTGACCTGGAAAATATCACCAGTGCCCCACTCCACCTGTCGCTCCAGACCTCAGACCCTGCGCGTGTTCGACTCTACTCACTCCGCCAAGCTGGTGACGGCAGTCCTCTTATTGCGTCTGTGGGCGCGCGGAAGCAGTTGAGTATCGAGCGTTCAGGCGGCGTCTCAGACAAGCAAAGCACCATGCACCCATCCCTATCGTCGACTTCGCTGAGCTCCCAGTCAAGTAATTCACGACTTACTCTTGCAAGTAGCGTGACTCCTTCGTCCTCAACTGCGTTGAGCGGAGGTGGTCGACAAGCCACCAGAGTGATTCGCCGTCGGAGGTCTTTCGGGTGCGAAGCTGAACTTGCATCAACGCCGAACATGCACACAACAACAAGAAAGGCGAATGGATCAGCAGTGTTGCGGAGTTACCTCGCCAAGAAAGTGTCGCTAGCATCGGCGACAGCATCGACGGGGTGGTTGACCGGAACGTCCAGTCCAGGAGATTTGGGCAAGTCGGGACGAGTTGACGTGGAGAAAGTTGCCAATGGCTCCACAACTCCGCCACTTACAGCCACCGGAGAAGTGCACACTCTGGAGCGTGCCTCATCCAAGCACCGAGGGAGCTTTTCTGCAGGCTCCTCAAATGGCGCGTTGGCCCTCTCTGGTGGGCTGGATCCTGTATCGACTGCATCGGAACTTCAGGCTTTGCTAGACCTGTATGAATGTTCGCGTATCGAGTGCGACCGCTATTGCCACTCCTCGCTTCCCAGTGTTGAGAAGGAACTCGAGATAGTCGGTATGATTCGTGAGCGGGCTAGGCAATTTCAAGCGCTCGTGACAGACAAGAAGCTTGTGTTACTCGCTGGAGTGAAGGACCGAAATATCCGAATTCCTGCGAAATCACGACAGCGCATTATCGCCGTGTTTAGTCCATCGTCGGATCTTCCTAGCCAAGAAGCAGTCAAGTTGCGGATTGAGAAGCTCAAGGTATTCATCACGTTGCCGCCGGGCGGTAACAAAAAAGCTGTCACAGATGCTGCCCGATTTGATGCATCCAAGGCTGCATGGGCCACATCGAAACACCCGTTTGATTCACGCCCGTCAGTGCGAGAGCTGCTCGTGAAGAGTCGCGTGTGTCGTTCTGTCTTGAACGTCAACCAGAAAAATATCAACTTCGGTCGCATCACAGTTTCATCGAGAAGCTCGAAAAAACTCATCGTCCAAAACATGTCAGCTATCCCGCTTATTTACTGCGTCGAGAAGACGGGATCCATTTCGTCTGCTTTTCTCGAGATCAAGGAGGGTGAGGTCGGTGTCGTGAAGGGCTTTGGAACCAAGGAGATTTCGTTCGAGTTTCAACCCACGCTAGCCGGGCCGTTCGAAGAAAAACTGAAGATAACTAACGTTCAAGATCCCGACAATACCATTTTCGTGACGATCAAAGCAAAGATCGTCAAGCGGGAAACATTCAAGCTACTCCAGTCCGGTGAGATGATTGTGTTTGTCGTGGGTTTCCGTCCGGGCGGTGCTGACTGATTTTTGCGAACGTGAGCAGGTCAAGTTCTGTCTCTCGGTAAGTGCTTGGCGGGCGAGAAGAGTGAGACAATCAAGATTGCAGTCCGGAACACAAGCCGCAAGAAGCGGGAGTACGCGATCCAAGTGGATCCTGTGTTCTCAAATGCCCATCTGCGACCGACGTTTTATTTTGCGGTTGACGATGCTCCTTCGGCAATCATTACGCAAGCGCAAGAGAAAAAACTGGACGAAGAGCTGGAGAAGTTGGAGCACAAACTCCGTATTGCAGTCACAAAAAAGAAGACAGACAAAATCATCAAACTCAATTCAAAGATTGGTAGAGTGAGGGCATTGCTGAGCGGGGAGCAAGTACCGGACGAAGCAGCAAGTGACATTGACGAAGACGCAATCGGCAAACCAACGAATCATCAAGCGATTGACTTCTACGATAGTAACAGTGAGTCAGAGTTGTCGGAATCGGAAGTGTCAGGACGCAATCGGTCCGCGAGACGTCAGCTAACACGGCAGTCAAGTATGGAGAAAATGTTGCAGGCCTCTGCTCCCGCGACAATCAGTCACAGCACTGCAAACACTCTCCATTTCACATTGGAGGCTGAAGCCATTGGTCGAATCGTCGCTCACGCGGTGTTTCATCCGGTGCGGCCTGCATCTGCTCAAATCGCTGACGCTAGTGACGAATTGTTGCAGCACCAAGATGCGAGCTCTCCCTCTTTGCCACGGAGTCAAAAAGCTCGTAAACGACAGCTCCGGAAGGAGTTGGCGCCACTGGTTGGTGTGGGAAAACTGTTACTGTTCGAGCAACAGAACAAAGATGTCATGAAGGAGCTACAGTACAACGCAGAAGTATTCTTGCGCACACCAGCCGGTGAAGCTGCGTACTATCGATCCGTTGGTAAAACGCCGCTTCCCCCAGTCCCGCATGGCGGTCTTCCGAAACGGCCAAGTCTTCGTGCACTGGGCGATTCCGAGCACTCGAGTGATTTTAGTGACCCAAGAGTCGACCATGATCGCATGGACAAGTTCATAGATATCACAGCCCCAACAAAAGCACAAGCAGCTTCAAGCGGCGGGAAGAACCTGTTGGAAACTTCCGCGACAGTCACAGAACCTACAAGAGGAGTGCAGGGTTCTGGACACATTCAAGTGGGCGTTGAGCCAGATGTCGGAGGTGCGAGTCCGCGTACCGCGCTTCTGGTCCCGCTAGATGAGTCACCCAACGACTCGGGGGTTTGGTCTTTTACTCTGTCATCCCCAAACGTCGATTTGAGTGATGATGGTATCGTCGTGGAAGTGCACTGGCGCCCGAATGATACTTTCCGCGGGCTGCTCTCCATGGTAGGTACGCTTAAACCTGTTGCTCCGTTGGAGTCAGAGGCTGGTTCTGAGAGAAAAAGGGAATCAAGTGAAGGAATGCAAACGCTTCCCATTCAAGGTCGACTTCGACACGGTTCTCCTGTCCAAATACCTTTTCGCTGGGCATACACGACTGGCTCAGGTTTTGGTGCAAACACTCCTATCGCATCGTGTCTAAGCGCCTCCACCCTTGACATGGTGTCGAAATCGACTCAAGTCACAGCTGGCAAACTTGAAGTGATTGAAGTTACGACGAACACGGTCCCCCACCCTAATACAGGAGGGACATTGACGCCGCATGTGGTGAAGACAATTGACGTCGCAGTCGTCAAAACTGCCGAAAGGTCTCTTCACATCGACACGGACGTTGTGGATCTTGGACAGCAGCAGCAGAACACGGAAGTGAAGGGACATTTGGTGCTCAGAAATCGGTCACGCCAGGTCGTCAAATTCCTCATGCTGACTCCTTCGCTCACTCGAGAGCAGCAGGCCAACAACACATCAGCCGGAGAGTTCTCATTCGAGTCATCGACTGGCACGGTCGACCCGCATTCGCATGTGACCGTACACTTTGGATTCCGAGGGACGACTCCAGGTCAGCATCTCGAGCAAATTTTGGTGCGCAACCTCAACGACCGCTTGGACACGCTCACTATCAACGTTTCCGTACGAGTGACCCGGCCAGTTTACGTTCGTATTCCTGAGCTCGATCCTCACGCAACTGGAACCTTGGACGTGCTGGATCTTGGCTCGTGCTTCGTCACCCCGGAAATGCAGGATACTAGTGTCGACAGCCCCAACGTTTCTTTGAAGTTCAGCAAGGTACATAAGCTGACCCTCATGAGTCAAGTCGATGAAGCCCTCGTGCTGTGCGCTTCTTCAAACCTGAAGACTCAATGCTACGTGTATGAAGATGCACGGTTACATCGCGAGGCGACGCAGGTGTTCTTGTCGGGAAAGATGTCGGTTGATTTGTACGTGGCAGTACGGCCAAGATTACCCGGTGATGCTTTCAAGTCTGGTGCATGTCGCGATCTGGTAGGTGGTATACGAGTCCAACTCTTTAGGGCTACCGAACCACCAAGTACAGCGGATAACGAGGAAAAGGCTGCGTCGAGCATGGTGGCGGAATTTACAGTCAAGTTCGTCGGTGTCGCCGGTGCTAGCCTTTCACGTGTCGCCCCATCGACGATTGACTTTTACATGGAGGCACCGTCATCATTTTTCCGTCCCTTGAAGCGAGAAGGAGAAATCGAGATAGTGAACATCAGCAAGGCGCTCCCACTGGTCTACCGACTTTTCGTTGTGAGCGACACGGACGGATATTCCGATAGTGATCAGGAGCTGAAGGTCGAGTTAGCAACCACGAAAGGCGAAATCAGCCCAGGAGAGACCGGTCATGTTCGATTCAATGTATCAGCATCTGCGATCGGCCTCTTCCGACGGCGGATTCTTGTCGAGAACATTCACTACCCTGGCAAGATCAGCTCAATCGATTTGGCACTGTTCGTGGACAACAAGGCGCTACTGTGCAAAGAACTCGCCGTGCTACCCGTCGCGACAACAAAACGTGACGTCATTACGATGGCTCAGAGCTTCGATGTGGGGTTTGTCCCAGTGATCAAGTTGGAAGATGAGCTGGCAGATGTGTGTGGAGTTTCTGCATCACAACGCTCACCTGGAACTGGTGATTTGGAAGTAACGTCGACTCACCGTCGATACCGCATTTGGCCAACGCGTACTGTTCTACTCCAGTCCGCAGGTTTATCGCCAGATTACTCTGTGGTACTGACAAATGCCCAGAGCAAAGGCGACTTGATCATTCGGCCGATCAGTACACTGCCGCTTTGCTTTCAGTGGAGCAGCTCAAGCAACGAAACCGCTTTGATCTCGTGGTTACATACCCAGCCGACTGCATTCTCTGCGAGCCTACATCAAGTACGTTCTCTGCAGCTTGGTGACTATCAAGGCGATGTTGTGGCAACCAAGTCAATCTTCTACGGAGGCGTGTTCAGGATACCACCCAAGAGCTCGTGTCGCTTGTTTTTCCGTTTCGCTCCTATCGCTGCGACATCTCCACTGAACGTGGAGTCTATTGCGTCGGGCAAGTCTGTACCGCTGAAGGGAATCTTGTCCATTCAGAGTTTCGCACCTGGGTCTACGCAAGGTGTCGGCAGCTTGGCCAAAACGTTGCGCATGATATCTCTTCAAGGTGTGTACGCTGAATCACGGCTGATCGTGAGTGACCGACATGTCTCGCTCGGAAAAGTTGGCTACTCGCTCGGCTGGCGAGCGTCTAGTTTTCAGATGACCGTGCGAAACGCCTCCGACGTGCCAGCATATTTCAGCATCTCGAGTTTGTCGGACTCGATTGTTGTTCGGGGAGTTGAAGGTGGGTTGCCGGTCGACATAGGGAAAAAGCGCGAAGGTGATGGAGCGAGTAATCTTGCCTCCACACTGTCGGCGCTTGCACTTAGCGTGGCCGGCTGCACGGCGTGGAGGGTGGAGCCGTCGAAGGCTTGCGTGGTAGCGATGGAGTTCGTCCAAACATCTTCGGTAAGTTCGTCTGGTGGCTGAAGTGGCTTTTCGTGATCTAACAGCCTCGTTTTGCTGTAGTCTTTGACCGCTGGGCTGCACCAGTTCCCTATAAAAATCTTCAACCTCCTCAATCCACACAACGTGGAGCAGGTTCAGGTGTCGGCACAAATCGTGGCCAGCTACGCAGATGTCACAGTTGATCCAGAGAGCTCCGGGGGCTCGATTGGTATCGGCAACGACGCAACAGAGATCGGATTCTTACCTCCAGTAACAGTGCCTCCGGCGACTGATTCAGCCGCAAATGCTCGTGGTCCAAGCTTCTGGTTCTCTGTGAAGAATGTGTTCGACGAAGAATTGTCTGTGTCTTTATCCACCCGACTCGTGGACCGTTTTAGAAGGTTCGTTGCAAGATGTACAATGGTTTTGGGTTATGTGCTGATGTTCTGATTTTACAAATACAGCATCGCAGACCTGGAGATCTGTTCGAGATCCTCGAACACGGCGCTGAGTACACTATCAGTCGCACCAGGTGACTCGGTCGACATCCGCGTCGTGTGCCGAGTTCATCCATCAGCCCGTATTACACCCGATTTGTTCACGGGCATGGATCGCCATTTCAACGGTGATCTGCTCACCTTCGGAAGCATCGACCTCGACATCACCGTGCAAAACATGAATGATGCAACCCAGCGAAAGGAGATCCTCGTGCGCGGAAAGATTTTGCCAGGGCGGACGTTCACTGTTTCGTCATCAACCTTGCATTTCTATGCCGTAGCGAGTGATCTTCCGTCTGATATGCCGGTCGACTCTTTGCCACCTTCTCTAAGAACCAAAGTGACAACAAGTCGAGATCTCGCGTCATCCTCAGTGGTGGCAGACACAAGCAAAAGCAACCTCTACCAGCTGCGAACATCGTCGGAAACGTTCTGGATTCGCAACCCGTCGACGACACAGCCACTCAATTTTGCGATCGATGTCGTGCCTATGCATAGTGCGGGTCTATGTGTGATCAAGGGGTCCAGTGCCGACGACATGTACGCGATGAGCGAGTACATTCAAGCTGTGCCAGTGCCTTCTTCAGGAACGATTCCCCCAGGAGAAACGACGAAGATCACGGTGCGTCTTGAGGAAGGAGCCTTGGCAACATCTGAAGGAAGCGAAGCAGACTCGATTGGACCACTGAATAGCGCTAAATCGTCATCGTTGCTTCATAAGATGCGGCACCATCCATCATGGCGCAGCAGCTCGTGGGGAGCCGAGATCGACGACAGTGGAAATGATCCAAATCCTCAAAGCCACATGTACCTCACGGTTCGCGATGTCGACATGAATAGTGAATCGGCTCTTGTTGCCGAGATCGATGTACATCTCATGCTTCAAAGTGCACCAAGCCTCGTTCTCCCCGGTTCTGACTCATCAAAAATGCCTTCCACGATGGACCGCTCTTTGTTGGGTGCAGCTTTCGCAGCGCGTGAGAAACGACTCTCAACACCGAAGGCATCGCTCCAGTTACCCATGCTCAATTCTCCGGTCCAGGGTGCGAGGGGGGTGATGCGTGAAGGGAGCGTGCTTGATCACTTTGAGGAACTGGACATTACTTCGATTCGATCAGGATCGGTGGCGGGCAGGAAAAGTCATTTGCCGGCTCTGAGTTTGCGCGGCTGTACTCCATCGGAGAACTCAGCGCTCGAATCGACTCGCTACGTTATCGATGTGGGACAACACACAGTGCGAAATGGAGGAGAGGTCGAGTGGGAAATCACTGTCGAGAGCGCGTTCAGTCAGACGGCTGGGCCAAGTGGAGGTGGTTCCGAGTCTGTCGAGTATCGCCTGTATCTTGTTGATCAGAGTGCAAGTTCTTGGTTTCAGCTAAGCCGTGATCGAGGCACTCTCGATCGAAGCCGTAGCTATCAGAGCATTGTTCTCTACTTCCTTCGCGACCGCATCGGCGTTTACTCGACTTTTTTGGTTCTGCAAAACGTGGCGAACCCTGGCGATCTGAAGATCATCCAAGTCAAGCTGGAAGTCGTCGCCGATCTGAATGCTCTTCGAAGCATGACCTCAGGGATCGATCCAGCCACACACTTGTTCCGTGTGCTTGTGTCGAATCACAGCGCACCACGCAAACTGCGACGTCAAAGTGACGATCTGACGCTGGAGGCTCCTGTGACACCTTTGAGCGCATCGCAGCTGGTTGTGGACTATGGTGAGGTATACTACTACAAGCTGTACCACAACCACTCGATTGTGATTGAGAATGCGTCCTCAATGACGCTCGACTTCACGCTTTCCAGTAGCGCACCAAGCGAAGTGAGCTTCTCTGTGTCGCCGACGTCGTTTACCGAAGTGACAACAGTGACACTCGGTGCCCGCGGCCGGACGCAAGTGTTCCTCCACTATCGCCCACGACCGGAGTCGAGAAGTCTTGTCGAATCTGATCCCGGAATCTCCCAAGACGAACCCTGGAACCGTGAAGTGGAGGTCTACGTCAACTGTCGCCTCGTCAAGGACTTCCGTGAGACAGTCGTACTTCGCGCTCTTTGCTATTCCCCGCAGCTCACAGTCCACGTGGCGTCATCGACACCGGAGCCTACTTCAGACGACATGAGCGCATCAACACGCGAGTTGGTGGCGCAACCTACATTCCTTGGTGTCGTGTTCGCAATGAGCGAGTTGGCACTCAACCACAGCAACGAGGGCGGCGCCAACGGAACCGCGCTCTCTACACAAGTGGAGGCTCGTTATTTGGTTGTCCAAAACACACGCAGCGACTCCAGAGCACGTATTGCTTTGCGGAACGACAGCTTGTTCTTCACTGTAGAGGCAGTTGAAGATAGCCGTGGGGCTGTCGTCGTCGACCATTTGGAGAACGGAATCTGTGCCGGCCGGCGGTCTACGTTGCTTGTGTCGATCGCTCCTAGTAGCAATGCAGTGTTTCGAATCGTCCCGGACGTGCAATCTCTGCGAGCCCATCGGCAAATGTGGGATCACAGTGTCAAGGAGCACATCACACTATACAACATCAAGCAGTTCGCCGAACACTACCAGGTCACGCTGTGCTTCACATGCAGGTACGGCTGTGCTGTGGTTTGTGATATCCTCGCTCGCAGTTGTTATTTGAACTCACAATTTCGTGTTTGTCTTCTGACAGCAACGTCACGAGCTACTACATTCCTCCACATATCGTGGAATCGTATCCACTCTCGGCACTGGAAGACACGATCGCGAAATTCCTTCAGGTGCGCTATTTTTCGTGTGTGTATCTCCACGAGCGATTGATGGTGGTAGCTCACGCCTGCTCGTTTGCTCGTATCATGTTAGAACTACAATGCGACTTGGAAGTGGTTGATCTCCTACCACAGCAAGCCCCTGGATAGCAGCGACCTCAACACCAAGTCAGCATCCTCGTTGTCAATCACGCGCCTCGCGGAGGTGCTCGGTGAGCTGGAGGACGCCCTTGAGCAGTCATCACCATTGAGTCCACGAAAACCGGGCCACGCAGCCGCAGGGTTCAGCGCGGCTCCGTCCACCATGGGCGTGTCGGAAGTAGCGGTGGGGCTGCACGACCGGGAGACGCTGCGACACTTGCTGCAGTCGTACCGGGCGCTGTACTTCGACTTCTTCTACATCACAGACGAGCTCATTTGGTACGGCGTGCGCAGCAATGCCGTGCGTCATAGCCTCATGCTCGCGGACCTGGCCTACGGTGTCGTTTTCAACCACGAGATCTTCCGCGCGTTCTTGGCCCAGACCAACGACTCGCTCATTTTCCCGCGGCTACTCCTGCCCTGGAGCCGCCAGCTTCGCCATTTTCTGAGCTTCTTCCCGGAGAGCCAGGAGGCTACGCGGCCGCTGCGGCAAGTGTATGAGCAGCTCGAGAAGTTCGAGCAACTTGGTTGACGATAACAGGATAAGTTGTGGGAATCAAAATTGGACGTTCATAGTGTACTTTATTTGGTTAATATTAGTGTAACCCAGAACCCAGTCAATCGGGTACACGCCTGGAGCTGTTCGCGCTAAGTTAACCTTTGTCGCAGAAGAAGGGATACGAGCAAGAGGGCAATGGGCTCGGAGGCGCGTGTGTCCTCGCGCCACGCGGCGCACGCGAGCGAGCCAAAGCGCAAGAGCTCGCGGCCGCGGAGCAGCGGCAGCAGCAGTGAGAGCGATGCGGACAGCGAGCGCCGCGACAGGAAAAGGTCCAAACACAAGAAGAAGGACGACAAGAAGAAGAAGAAGAGCAAGAAGAGCAAGAAGGCGAGCGAGCGGAGCGCTAGGAAGAGCAAGGACAAGAAGCACAGGAAGCGCCGCGCGAGGGGAAGCGACCGCAGCGGCAGCGACGTGAGTGACAGCGGCAGCAGCAGCAGCGACAGTGAGAATGAGCGGGGCGGTGAAGAAAATGGTGGTGTGGACCTGGAGGTGCGTAACTCGTGTGGCAGACTCGTCAGTTGGTGGAGGGTGGCGACTGACATTATTTCTGCGGCAATTGGCTCACCTCGTTTTTGTCCAGCGCGCGGCCGAGGTGGTGCGCACGCTGCTGGTCGAGTTCCCGTCCATCTCGTCGGATCTGCTGGCGCTGCTGCAGATGCTGGACGACGGCGAGACGGCCGTGATCAGCGGCATCGCCAACGCGCGCGTCAAGACGCTGCTGCGCAGTTTGTTCCCGCTGCTAGGGCTCAAGAAGGTGCGTGCTTATTCGACACATGACGTCTGTGTCTTCGGAAGAGCGAACTGAGGTGGTACGATATTTTGAGCCCAGCTCCGGAAACCGGACGACGCGTTCGTTGCGCGTAGCGGCGGCGGGCGCCCCCGCCTGCTGGAGACTGTGGCCACGATGCTGACCTCTTCAAGCACTGCTCATACTGCTAGTAGCAGTCACGATGTCGGTCTGAGCGACCGCAATGGAGACGAAGAAGCTGCAGCGGCCCCCGCCACCGTGCCGCGGAGACACGAGGCTCCGATCGGCCCCATGATGCCACCGCCGTCGGCTCTCACGAGTGCTCCGACAACGCATGGCGAAGATGAGGACGACGACGACGTTGTGGGGCCGGCGTTGCCAGGCATGAAGGGCTATCGTGAAGCGGACGAGCGCGTGGAGGCGGAGATGGCTCGTCGCGCGCGACAGCTGGAGGAAGACGAGTGGCGGCGTGCGCGTGGCGAAGCACCTGCTGCGGTGGCTGCTACGACCGGCGGTCGGGAAGCCTGGATGACCGAGATGCCGACCAACAGCAAGATCTTCGATGACGCGATGGGTCCCATGAAACCCCGAACGGGCCAACCAGCGGCTTTCCGCAGCAAGGAGCCAGCCAAGATCGACAGCACGTGGTTCGACTCTCCCGAGGAGTGTGAGCGCGGGAAGCGAGCCAAGATTGACATGTACGTTGACCACAAAGACTCCGGATTTGGTTTCCTGTGCTCCTGCTTATCCTAGTGATATGTGATTTGTGCGCAGGGAGCTCCTGGGCTACGTTCGACCAGAAAACGCACTAGCGTCTCGCAGTGCGGACCAAGCCCCGCGCGTGCCTAGCAACGGACCGGGCGTGAACGAGTCGATTCTCCCCGCCGCGAACCCGGAGGCGGACGAGGACATGCGGCGCCAGATGGAAGCGCTGAAGCAAAATCGCGGGCCATCGCTGTTAGAACAGCATCAAAAGAAGGTCGCGGAGGAGCAAAAGGCACTGAAGGGTAGCGACGGCGCAGCGGAACGGTCGACGTGGAACAGGTGCGTCGGTAACCTTGACCTCACCGAAATTGATCCTGGTTAGAACTCGTGCTGACCAATTGCAATGGAATCCACAGAGACCGCGACCTCACCGCTCGCAGAGGCCTCTCGCAGTCCGACGCCGATCGGATCATCAAGGCGTCACAAGAGATCAGCTCCAAGTTCACGGCACCCACAGTCACGCGGCAGTTTTTGTAACTCAATGGAGTTTGAGCCGCAAAACGAATATTTCCTTATGTTCCTCACTCACGCTTCTCCGGTGTACCGAAGAGAAAGCGCAGCACTACCAGGAGGATCGATGCAAGCCACCGCACAAGGCGCTGCTGCCATGTTGCGTGGAACTGGAGCTGGATGTCTCGGCTCGCGGCATCGGCAGGGCGCGCCATCTCTTTGGTATCGACAGCGGGCTCCTTGTCCTCGTACAGACGTCCGACGGCCTCGCGCATCATGTTCCGCTGGAAATGACGGTGCTGCTGCAAACGTGCTTGGTCACGCTTCTCGGCGCGATCAACCGCCTGGAGCTGCTGCCGAATACTCTCGGTAGTCGGCGCACTTGATTGTGCGGGGCGTTCTCTCTCGTCTCGAGCCAGCTCTGTGTCGTTGGCCGTAGTCGCATTCAGCGCTTGCTGAAGGTCACACCTGCCAGCCGCGTCACAGATCACTGAGCACCAAATCCATTTCGCGTTGCAGCTGCCACCAGTCCGTACCTGGCCTCATCGAAGCGATTGAGCCGCGTGAGTGCCTTTGCGCGTTGGCTCAGCGCTCGCGTACACATCGGGTCCACAGACAGCGCCTGGCTGCAGACTTGTCGTGCTTTCTCCCACTGCTTCAGCATCAGGAGGCATGACACCAGATTACACGTGATCGGTATCTGTTCAAGCTGCTCACACGCGCGACGCTGCTCGGGTGAATCGCCGAAGTCCAATGCGGCGAGCGCCTCCACATACAGCTCAGCCGCCTGCTGGAAGAGTTCCTCGCGGAAGGCCTCGTTACCGGCCCGGCGCTTATCGCCAAGCCACTGATGCGTGTCGCCGCCGCTCTTCTGAATCGCTGCCACTTCCTGCGCAGCGTGCTTAACCTTGGCCTGCAGATCAAGAAGCGCGATCTCGCTAGGACTCGTGTCGAGCATGACGCCGTTATCCAGCCTGCGCTTGAGCGACACGGTAGTCGTCGGTGTCGCAGCGACAGGTGCCATGACATCGTTGATGCTCTGAAGCATCCTGGACACCGTGTACGCTTCGGACGCCATCGCGAACTCGTGCTGTTCGTTTTGGTCTCCCAGGTCAAAGAATCAACAACTCCTAGATATCCCCACTCTATCGTATTCCCAAATTCGCGGAATGCGAACCGTCGCGCTGTGACTGTTTCATTCATAGCTAGTAACCGCGCTGGTTCTCCGAATTACTTCACTCTCGGGGCACTAGCATTAGATGCGGGCCGACGAGCATTCCCATCGCGCCCCAGCTTGGCTTTCTTCTTCGTTTGGAGACCTGTTGCTTTGCCGATGCGACGGAGCAACTGAAGCGTCCACCATCGGGAGAATCTGCGAGGAAAGGAAGTGATGTGCTCTGTCCGCTTAGTGTGTTCTATAACAATTCTCCGCGCAGAAACTCACCGAAAAATTAACAGCTTGACTGCACGCTCGTCGCTAGCATCAGCGGGAGGATCACACGCAATCGCGAGAAGTAAAAACTGCAATAAGTTTCGGACAAGATCACGGTCGTCAGGAGATCGGTGATGGCCCGACAAGAAAATGACTACCGTGCATACCACCGGGAAGAGCAGCGCAAAGATGCCCTTGCTCACAAAATTCGGCACAAAAAACGTCGCAAGTGTGAAAGGCGCGCCAAAGCCGGCGAAGTACGCCCTGAGCAACAACGCATGTCAACTTCCGAGTCAAGACCTTCCAACCATAACTGAGCTCTGTGTGTGCGTACCAGTGCTGTTCCAGGTGGCCGAGTCGTTTCTCGAGGCTCCATCCGGCGAGGGACCATTTGTACTCGAAGCAATACAGCGAGTAGAGCCAACTGAGGTGGATGAAGCTGACCATAGGGGCCGATGACTGGGATCAAGTAGGACAGCACGGTCTGCAGCAAGAAAAACGCCACGAGAATGGCGCGGTAGAGCTCGTCACTGGCAGCGCTCGGACATGTACATCAGCACACTTGCACTTCCGCTCAATACAACATCAAGGAGGTGGTACCCACCGGATCATGTCGGCCACCGGCGTGGGCGACGGTTTGCCGTGCTGCTGCATGTAAGCTACTCAACGATCCGCGTGGGTCAGTCGTGCGATATGGCTCAAGACAGCGAGAGCTTATCCAAGTACGCACCATCGTCGGCAATCTCTTGGTACCAGATGGTGTTGAGAATGAAGCTGATGCAGTAGATCGGGTACATCCAGAGCACCTGGTAGAGCAGGAAGACGAAGCCGTCGACGCGGTCGCGCACGTCCTCGGCCTGACTCGGTCTACGGAATTGTTTCACACAAGTGCGGTAAGCGCCACGCGCGGGCATCCATACATGTGCCAGTAGGTACGCACGCGGCCGCGAACGAGCGCTGGAGGATCTCGCCAAAGAGGTGGATCACGGGGATCACGACGCGGTCGAAAAAGAAGATGGAGCCGAGGAAGATGAGCCCGTTGAGCACGAAGCACTTGGCGCTGGAGACGCAGATGAGCCGCGACTGCAGGTAGAAGAGCAGGATGCGGTGGAGCGACACGGCGTGCTGCACGCCGTCGCAGAAGGCCTTGAACGCCAGCGCCAGGTACACGCCCACGGCGCCCATGTTGAACTAGCCGCCTGGAATGTCTTCTGTGCGCGGAAGAAGAACGAAGAGGGGAAAAGCACGCATGCGAACTTAATAGGAAAACGCACTTAAGAGTGATGGTCCCCGCGGTTTCCCCATTTTTAGGGGGCTTGCAGTTTGAAGTTTCCACGATGCTGGTGACGACGCGGCGGCGCGCCGACTGCGCGGGCGTCGCGTGCGAGCACACGCTCGGGCAGCAGCCGCTGCACCTCTACGGGTATCTCTGGGCCAAGCCCGAGTTCATCGTGGACGACCGCAGCGGCTGCTTCAGCTTCGTCGTGCCCGACACGGTGCTCTTCAAGCAGCAGAAGCCCGTCAAGTGGTTCTTCACGTCACGCCAGGAGAAGGGCAAGGTGCGAACGCGAACGCGATATTCTGTGATGGATCGAGGGATCTGACGGGCTTACGGAGCTGATGCTGGTGCGCGGATAGATCCTGACCAAGAGCAAGAAGAGTCTTAATGTCACGCATGTGCTTCAGGCGTTCACAGAGCCTCGGCGCACAGCGGCTTCGAGCCCGCGGAACCGCAGCAAAGAGACCGTGCCAGACGAGGAAGCGATCGTCGCGACCTACGTGTACCCCGATCGAGCCTCGAGCGGAGAACATGTCATGGTCGTGGAGCACTTGACTGCAGCAGGTGTCCAGCACTTGTTGCTGGAGCGGGAGAAATCGCCCATCAGCGTGTTGCAGCGCTTCGTGCCAACACGATCCGGGTACAACCACCTCATCCAGTCAGTGTTTACTCCGGATAGCTGCATCTTGCGCAAGTGCGTCAATTCCAATATTGTGAGCGACACTCGTCTCTGCATTCCGGAACGTACTGCCACGTTCGAAGCCGATGAACGTCTTGTGAAGCCACGTAAGAGGAGAGCACCCCTGCCACTCACATGGAATACCGTGCTCACAAGCTGTGGCTCTTCGGACAGGTGATATTGGCAATCGCGAAATTCGAGACCTGATTGAACACATGCATCTGGAAATGAGCAATCACTTGAAGAAGATAATTGGAAAGCCTGTCGCGCGGAACGTCGCGTATTTCAAGGTAGGCTACAACCCAACCTACATTAATTGGACTATTGGAAGGCTCACACAGTTCAATTTTCATGTGTGATGAAGCATGGCGCTGATGACCGAATATATCTACTATGGAGCACAATGCTCTCGTTCGAAAGTGGAAGCTTGGCGTTTGCAAAGAATTTGCGTCTCTCTCTATCTCATCAAGCTCGTTTGCAGCACCTGGTTGCAACGACATCCAGTTCATCTTCGTCAGCAGAGAAAACAAGATCAGCAGCCACTTCAACATCAGCAAACTGCTCCCAAGTAAAAAAGTGTCCAGCCTGCCGATCAGTGTTGCCGTCAAACCTCGTGGATTTTTTCGTACGTTTCCGCGCAATTGTGAGCACTACGGGCGATAAACTCATCGATCAACATTGACAGGTCACATTCAAAGCAGTCATCAACGCCTTCGAGAGTGAAGGGCAGCACCCTAATACACCAAGCATCCCGCCGTTATTGGAGTCGGCACTCCCGCCCACCAGCGACGAGCGATTCAAAGAGCTTTGCTGCAACAAAGAGTTCATGTATGAAACACAGTCTGCGTCTCAGCTGAGAGCAATGAACTCACATGACCGAATCTGTTCACTGTTGTAGGTATAGAACCATTTTAGTCTGCCAGGCATGCGCGAAGCAAATAAACAGCACTAAGAAGCCGAAGGCTGTTCCTGCACAAAAAATCGTATCTCCGTCGCATCCGGCCGCGAAGTCAGATCGAGATAAACCGATCTACATGCAGTCAGCTCATAGCATCTTTTGGGGGAAAGTAGAGCGTGAAGAAGCTTCCCACAAGAATTGCACGCAAGAGAGCAATCCTCAACTTCGACCTCGGACGGCTACAGCGCGGCTTAGCACTCGTATCCGTACACAAACGTTACCGACAGGATTAACGCGTGCTTCCCTAAAGCGCCTGCTGCCCGATATCGCTCGGCAGTCCGACAACGTGGTCATGGAGGAGCAACGACATTGCATGCAGAAGCTGGCCGAACATCTGCGGCAAAAATATGGTGCTTCATCCATTCGACTTGCGCTTGCACGCTGCAATATCTATCCACCGGCGCCCCACGTCTCGACGGAGCTTCTAAGGTGGATCGCCGAGCCAAGACTACTTACAGATGTGTTGGCCTTTGTACGTTCTCCGTCCCGTTCAGCTCATTTCATGGAGGTATCTGACTATTCGCAATGCGTTCACAGTGGAATGAGTTACAGAGGAGCAATGGAGCGGATTCGACCTCCGAATGGATTGACTTAGATGCCGTCGATGGCTTGCTCTCCATGTACGCAAATGTGGCACCGCAAATTGGAAGGCTTGAGCATGTCCCGCGCAATAGCTCCATCTCAAGTGCACACGGCAGCTCTACCACAGATCCCGGTACATCCATGGCCACATCTCGTGCATCAACTTTAAATCCTGTCCCTCCAGCTAATCGACGTCCAACAAGTTGCAGTGGAGTCCGTTCAAGACCAAATCGCGCTTCACGCCTTTCGATTCGTTCAGCATCGACGGCTGCAGTATCTCTCCACAGCGTTCTCGATACTCAATTAGATCGAACACATATTACTGGCGATGTTCCCGAGAGGGCACTGCGAGCAATACCTGAGATCGCTGCAGGAGGGAAGGATTTGGTGCCGACAGAAGTTGTCACTCGAGCAATTGATGGCGTCATGTGTGAGGTGCACGTTTCAGCAATTGAAGACAACAATGCTGCAAAAGTCGCGCTGAGAATCAAAGCCATTCAACTAGACAACGCAATGAAGACAGACACGAATAGCCAAGATATCCGCCAGCACCCACTGGAACTTACGCTAACAACTGATGAGGTACGTCCGATACGCCTTTTTCTCCACTGGACTAGTGTCTCACAACAACTCGTAGATTCTGCCGCTCTTTTCACACAGCCCGCAGCAAGAAGCAGGCGGCGCGGAAGTACCACACACCGCTGATGCGTTGGTACGAGAGGTGTTAGATGCACTGACCATTCAAGATCACCGTCTGGTCGTGCGTGCGCAAGAATCGCATAAATGCTCCGACCAAAGCAAGACCGGCACAGCGACACCGCCGGCAACCCATCCGGCTCATGAATTGGCCGACACGACGTTGACTCCCACCGAGCTCCGCTTCCTCCACGACACGCTCCTACGAGATTGAAGTCTGACACGCCGGAAATGGATGGCTACGGCCATGGCGGCAGAGATGGACTCACTGAGTCAGTACTCGCCATTTCCCGCGCCACGAGGGACTCTCTTCCGAAAAAGGGTACCCATCCAAGCTGCAGTGGCCCGACTGACTGTACCCATTCCCCACGATCGGTTTGCGGAGGGTCCATCCGCAGCGCCAGTCATTTTGACTTCAAAACCTCGATTCCGAGGTGCTTCAAGTCGAAGAAGGCAAACAAATCGCCCGCCGCTTTGGCGCGCTCGCGTCCGCGCGTGATTGACGAGGTCCGCTGTTCCCCCCATAAGCCGAGTCGCCGTCGACCGCCCACTTCTCTCACCCCCACGGACCACCATGGCTGACTACTCCCCCGAGCAGCTCGAGCAGCTCCTCTCGCAGCTGACCAACCCGGACACGCAGCAGATCAAGCAGGCCGAGGAGCTCCTCAAGGCCTACCTCAAGAAGATCAGCTCCGTGCCGGGTCTCATGACGCAGATCCAGGGCTCGGCCAACCAGGGGGTGCGCCAGATCGCCGCCATCCTGCTCCGCAAGAAGCTGCTCAAGCACTGGCCCAAGCTGGATGCGCCGACCCAGGCCGCGATCAAGCAGGCGCTGCTCCAGCGCTCGGTCGAGGACCCCGTGCACGTCGTGCGCTTCACGATTGCCAACCTCATCGCGTCGCTCGCGACGCACGAGTTCAAGAGCGGCTCGTGGCCCGAGCTCATGGTGTTCATCAACCAGGCCGCCAGCAGCGCCGACGAGAACCAGCGCGAGATCAGCATGAAGCTGCTACAGCTGCTCGGCGAGTCCATGGGCACTGTGCTCCAGCCGTTCTTCAACGACCTCAAGTCGCTCTACGCCAACGCGCTCCAGGACCCGCAGAGCCTGAAGGTGCGCATTGCCGCCATGCGTGCGGGTTGCGCGCTGATTGAGTTCCTCGAGGAGGCGGACCTCCGTGCGTTCCAGCCGCTTGTGCCGCTCATGGTCGCCGTGCTCCAGCAGTGCGTCGTCAACGGCGCCGAGACCGAGGCCATTGAGCTGCTCGACGTGCTCTCGGAGGTCGTGAACCACCCGTTCCCGCTCCTTGACCAGTCGCTCGTGGACCTTGTCGAGCTCCTGCTCCAGGTGCTTGTGCACCCGACGCTCGAGGGCAGCACGCGCGCGTCGGCCGCGTACGCGATCGGTGAGTTCATCAAGCGCAAGCCGAAGGCTATCGGCAAGAAGAACCTCGTCCCGAAGCTTTTCACGACCATGCTCGACATCATCGCCGCCGACGACCGCGCGATGTGCGGCCTCATCTCCAACATCCTTGAGCGCGACTCGGATGACCACGACGACGATGATGACGAGACGCCGGGCCACCTTGCCCAGCAGACTCTTGACACGCTCGCGCTCTGCGTCCCGGCCAAGTACGTCAACGGCGTTGTCTTTGCTGCTTGCAGCGAGTACATGAAGTCTCCGGAGCCTGCCCGCCGCAAGGCCGGTGTCCTCGCCCTCGGTATTGTCTCGGAGGGCTGCCACGAGATCATGTGCCAGAACATCAAGGAGCTTCTCCCGCCGGTCTTCGCTGCTGCGCAGGACGGTGACCAGCGTGTCCGTGGCGCCTCGTGCTTTGCGATGGGCCAGTTCGCTGAGTTCCTTCAGCCGCCGGTCGCTGACCACTACGCCGAGATGCTTCCGCTCGCGATTGCGCTCATCGATGACAACACGAAGGAGATCAAGGCTACTGCCCTCTACGTTGTTGAGGAGATCACGCAGAGCATGGACACCCACGAGACCCTTCCTTACCTTGACACGCTTGTCACCAAGCTCGTGAACGTGCTCCGCACGTCGTCGCCCCAGCTCCAGAAGATGGGCTTGGACGCGTTGGGTTCGATTGCCGTCGGTGCCAAGGATGCTTTCCTGCCGTACCTCGCTCCGATTGCTGAGCTCATCCAGCCGTTCTCGAACATCACGGACCCCAAGTTCTTCTTCCTCCGCGGTGCTGCGATGGAGTGCCTCGGCTACCTTGCCGTGGCTGTCGGCAAGGAGGCTTTCCGTTCGTACTACGCGGCTGCGATGCAGTTCGTGCTCGCCTCGTTCGGTTTCGAGGACACTGAGCTGAAGGAGCAGGCGTTCGTCTTCTTCATTAACCTCTCGAGCGTGTACAAGGAGGAGTTCCAGCCGTTCCTCGAGCAGGCCACTGGCTTCGTGCTGGCTGAGCTGAACAACGACGAGGGCATCAACGTTGAGGAGGACGATGATGAGCTCCCGGAGGGTCTCCAGTCCGATGATGAGGAT
Source organism: Pythium rhizo-oryzae (assembly GCA_027475725.1). Taxonomy (NCBI): domain Eukaryota; phylum Oomycota; class Peronosporomycetes; order Pythiales; family Pythiaceae; genus Pythium; species Pythium rhizo-oryzae. Next base: position 1,579 of record JAMFLL010000884.1, on the reverse strand, counting down.
GACGATGAGGATGGCGAAAACACCATTCGCCACATCAGCATCCGCACGGACGCGCTTAGCGCGAAGGTGCGCGCCATCGCCGCCGTGGAGGAGATGGCCATCAACTGCGGTGCCGCCTTCGAGCAGTACATCCCCGTGTTCCTGACGCCGCTTGCTCGCCTCACCGAGTACATCCACGAGGATGTTCGTGCTGCCGTTGCCGAGGCGCTCGCTGGTCTTGTGATCTGCTCGTTCGAGGCTGCGCACCCGAACAGCGCCGATGAGCAGGTGTGGGTCAAGGGTGACTTCAACAAGAACATCCTTTCGGACCGCAACAAGCTTATCCTGGAGCCGGTCGTTAAGGGCCTCGTGGAGGAGCTCATCCAGGACCCGGAGGAGATCGTTGTCGAGAAGGCCTTCAACGCGCTCAAGATCATGTCGGCCCGTATTGGCCCGGTCGTCACCATGGACCACCTGAACTTCATCACGGAGATTGTGCAGAAGATCCTGACCCACGAGCACGACTGCCAGGCGGATGAGGAGATCGATGAGGATGAGGAGGAGACGGAGGGCGGCTCGGTGCTCGAGTCTGCCTCGGAGCTCGTTGGCGTGCTCAGCAAGTGCTACGGTGAGCACTTCCTCGAGACGTTCACGGCTTTGTTCCCGAACCTCCTCAAGTACGCGACGAGCCTGCGCGCGAACCGCGACCGCGCTGCCGTTGTCGGCTGCTTTGCCGAGGTTCTGCGTGAGGTCGGCCCGGGCGGCCAGGCCTTCGTCCAGGCCATCTTCCCGGTGGTCATCCAGGGCCTGACGTCGGAGCACTACGTGCTTCGTGCCAACAGCGTCTTCTGCGTCGGTATCCTCGCGGAGACGAGCGGCGCGAACCTCGCGCCGATGTACGAGCAGATTCTCCGCGCCGTGAGCCCGCTCTTTGGTGAGGACAACGACGACGTCGTTGTGGACAACGCCGCCGCTGCCGTCGCGCGCATGATCATGGCCTGCCCGGCCAACGTGCCGCTTGAGGGTGTGCTGCCGACGTTCGTCGGCGCTCTTCCGCTCAAGACCGACGCGGATGAGAGCCCAGTGGTGTTCAAGTGCCTGAACGGTCTTGTGAAGGCGCGCAACGCGGCCGTGATGAACCTCATCCCGCAGGTCATTGAGGTGTACGCGAAGGCGTTCCTGGACTCGTCGGTCGCTGGCGAGGAGGAGCAGGAGGACATCAAGCTGACGCTGCGTGGCCTGCTGGCGGACTTTGAGGCCCAGACCACGGGTGTCATCGGCCAGCTGAGCGCGGAACTGCAGGAGAAGCTGCGCGCGGCTCTCCAGTAAATTGATCTTCCCCCGTCCACCACCCCCACCCTCTTCCCACTTCCTCCCGACAAACTCGCGATTTTCTCCCAGCCTGACCGTTGCGTGACGCGGCCGAAGCGTCTAGCGTTCAGTGCGGAGTCCGTCGAGTCGGGATAAGTGGCGCGCGACACGCTTTGCTTTTGTATAGACGCCCCCCAAGAGAACGATGCATGTCAACCAAACGAGCGCGGCGACGACGACGGTGACTCGCAGCCCAATTGTATTGCTGTAATATTGATTAATCCACGTA
>JAMFLL010000883.1:0-23674 GCA_027475725.1 Pythium rhizo-oryzae | reverse complement strand
TACGTGGATTAATCAATATTACAGCAATACAATTGGGCTGCGAGTCACCGTCGTCGTCGCCGCGCTCGTTTGGTTGACATGCATCGTTCTCTTGGGGGGGGCGTCTATACAAAAGCAAAGCGTGTCGCACGCCACTTCTCCCGACTCGACAGACTCCGCACTGAACACCAGACGCTTCGGCCGCGTCACGCAACGGTCAGGCTGGGGGGAAATCGCGAGTTGGTTGAGAGAAAGTGGGAAGAGGGTGGGGATGGAGTACGGGGGAAGATCAAATTACTGGAGAGCCGCACGCAGCTTCTCCTGCAGCTCCGCGCTCAGCTGGCCGATGACGCCCGTGGTCTGGGCCTCGAAGTCGGCCAGCAGGCCACGCAGCGTGAGCTTGATGTCCTCCTGCTCCTCCTCGCCGGCGACCGACGAGTCCAGGAAAGCCTTCGCGTACACCTCAATGACCTGCGGGATGAGGTTCATCACGGCAGCGTTGCGCGCCTTCACGAGGCCGTTCAGGCACTTGAAGACGACCGGGCTCTCGTCCGCGTCGGTCTTGAGCGGAAGGGCGCCGACGAACGTCGGGAGCACACCCTCAAGCGGCACGTTGGCCGGGCAGGCCATGATCATGCGCGCGACGGCAGCGGCGGCGTTATCCACAACCACGTCGTCGTTGTCCTCACCGAAGAGCGGGCTCACGGCGCGGAGAATCTGCTCGTACATCGGCGCGAGGTTGGCACCGCTGGTCTCCGCGAGGATACCCACGCAGAAGACGCTGTTCGCACGAAGCACGTAGTGCTCCGACGTCAGGCCCTGGATGACCACCGGGAAGATGGCCTGGACGAAGGCCTGGCCACCCGGGCCGACCTCGCGCAGCACCTCGGCAAAGCAGCCGACAACGGCAGCGCGGTCGCGGTTCGCGCGCAGGCTCGTGGCGTACTTGAGGAGGTTCGGGAAAAGAGCCGTGAACGTCTCAAGGAAGTGCTCACCGTAGCACTTGCTGAGCACGCCAACGAGTTCCGAGGCCGACTCGAGCACCGAGCCGCCCTCCGTCTCCTCCTCGTCCTCGTCGATCTCCTCATCCGCCTGGCAGTCGTGCTCGTGGGTCAGGATCTTCTGTACAATCTCCGTGATGAAGTTCAGGTGGTCCATGGTGACGACAGGGCCGATACGGGCCGACATGATCTTAAGCGCGTTGAACGCCTTCTCAACAACGATCTCCTCCGGGTCCTGGATGAGCTCCTCAACGAGGCCCTTGACGACCGGCTCAAGAATGAGCTTGTTGCGGTCCGAAAGGATGTTCTTGTTAAAGTCACCCTTGACCCACACCTGCTCGTCGGCGCTGTTCGGGTGCGCAGCCTCGAACGAGCAGATCACAAGACCAGCGAGCGCCTCGGCAACGGCAGCACGGACATCCTCGTGGATGTACTCGGTGAGGCGAGCAAGCGGCGTGAGGAACACGGGGATGTACTGCTCGAAGGCAGCGCCACAGTTGATGGCCATCTCCTCAACGGCGGCGATGGCGCGCACCTTAGCGCTGAGCGCGTCCGTACGGATGCTGATGTGGCGAATAGTGTTCTCGCCATCCTCATCGTCATCCTCGTCGTCCGACTGAAGGCCCTCCGGGAGCTCATCATCGTCCTCCTCGACGTTGATACCCTCGTCGTTGTTCAGCTCAGCCAGCACGAAGCCGGTGGCCTGCTCGAGGAACGGCTGGAACTCCTCCTTGTACACGCTCGAGAGGTTGATGAAGAAGACGAACGCCTGCTCCTTCAGCTCAGTGTCCTCGAAAGCGAACGAGGCCAGCACGAACTGCATCGCAGCCGCGTAGTACGAGCGGAACGCCTCCTTGCCAACGGCCACAGCAAGGTAGCCAAGGCACTCCATGGCGGCACCACGGAGGAAGAAAAACTTGGGGTCCGTAATGTTCGAGAACGGCTGAATGAGCTCGGCAATCGGGGCCAGGTACGGCAGGAAGGCGTCCTTGGCACCGACGGCAATCGAGCCCAACGCGTCGAGGCCCATCTTCTGGAGCTGCGGCGACGACGTGCGGAGCACGTTCACGAGCTTGGTCACAAGGGTGTCAAGGTACGGAAGGGTCTCGTGGGTGTCCATGCTCTGCGTGATCTCCTCAACGACGTACAGGGCGGTGGCCTTGATCTCCTTCGTGTTGTCGTCAATGAGCGCAATCGCAAGCGGGAGCATCTCGGCGTAGTGGTCGGCGACCGGTGGCTGAAGGAACTCAGCGAACTGGCCCATGGCAAAGCACGAGGCGCCACGGACACGCTGGTCACCGTCCTGCGCGGCGGCGAACACCGGCGGGAGGAGCTCCTTGATGTTCTGGCACATGATCTCGTGGCAGCCCTCCGAGACAATACCGAGAGCGAGAACACCGGCCTTGCGGCGGGCGGGCTCAGGGGACTTCATGTACTCGCTGCAGGCAGCAAAGACAACGCCGTTGACGTACTTGGCAGGCACGCAGAGCGCGAGCGTGTCGAGAGTCTGCTGCGCGAGGTGGCCGGGGGTCTCGTCGTCATCATCGTCGTGGTCATCCGAGTCACGCTCGAGGATGTTGGAGATGAGGCCGCACATCGCGCGGTCGTCGGCGGCGATGATGTCGAGCATGGTCGTGAAAAGCTTCGGCACAAGGTTCTTCTTGCCGATGGCCTTCGGCTTGCGCTTGATGAACTCGCCGATAGCGTACGCAGCCGAAGCACGCGTGCTGCCCTCGAGCGTCGGGTGCATAAGCACCTGGAGCAGGAGCTCCACGAGATCGACGAGCGACTGGTCAAGGAGCGGGAACGGGTGGTTCACGACCTCCGACAGCACGTCAAGGAGCTCAATGGCCTCGGTCTCAGCGCCGTTGACGACGCACTGCTGGAGCACACCGACCATGAGCGGCACAAGCGGCTGGAACGCACGCAGGTCGGCCTCCTCGAGGAACTCGATCAGCGCGCAGCCGGCGCGCATGGCGGCGATGCGCACCTTGAGGCTCTGCGGGTCCTGGAGCGCGTTGGCGTAGAGCGACTTGAGGTCGTTGAAGAACGGCTGGAGCACCGTGCCCATGGACTCGCCGAGCAGCTGGAGCAGCTTCATGCTGATCTCGCGCTGGTTCTCATCGGCGCTGCTGGCGGCCTGGTTGATAAACACCATGAGCTCGGGCCACGAGCCGCTCTTGAACTCGTGGGTCGCGAGCGACGCGATGAGGTTGGCGATCGTGAATCGCACGACGTGCACGGGGTCCTCGACCGAGCGCTGGAGCAGCGCCTGCTTGATCGCGGCCTGCGTCGGGGCGTCGATCTTGGGCCAGTGCTTGAGCAGCTTCTTGCGGAGCAGGATGGCGGCGATCTGGCGCACCCCCTGGTTGGCCGAGCCCTGGATCTGCGTCATGAGACCCGGCACGGAGCTGATCTTCTTGAGGTAGGCCTTGAGGAGCTCCTCGGCCTGCTTGATCTGCTGCGTGTCCGGGTTGGTCAGCTGCGAGAGGAGCTGCTCGAGCTGCTCGGGGGAGTAGTCAGCCATGGTGGTCCGTGGGGGTGAGAGAAGTGGGCGGTCGACGGCGACTCGGCTTATGGGGGGAAACCGGCACCAACGCCCCTCGTCAATCACCCGCGGGCGCGAGCGCGCCAAAGCGGCGGGCGATTTGTTTTCCTTCTTCGACTTGAAGCACCTCGGAATCGAGGTTTTGAAGTCAAAATGACTGGCGCTGCGGATGGACCCTCCGCAAACCGATCGTGTTGAATGGGTACAGTCAGTCGGGCCACGGCAGCTTGGATGGGTACCCTTTCGGAAGAGAGTCCCGCTTGGCGCGGGAACGGCGAGTACTGACTCAGTGTGTCCATCTCTCCCGACATGACCGTAGCCATCCATTTCCGGCGTGTCGGACTTCAATCTCGGAGAAGCGTGTCGTGGAGGAGGCGGAGCTCTTCGGGAGTCAAGGTCGTGTCGGTGAGTTCATGAGCCTTATGCAATGCCGCTGGTGTCACAGAGCCAGCTTTTGCCGGGTCGGAACAACGAGGCGATTCTTGCGTACGCATGACTAGACGGTGATCTTGAATGGTCAGCGCATCCAGCACAACTCGCACCAACGCATCTGCGGTGTGTGGCACGTCCGCCCCGACTGCTTCTTGCTGTGAGCTGCGTGAGAAAAGCGGTAGAATCTACGAGATGATGGCAATGTGAGTCACTCGCTCATCCAGTGGATGGAACGGGGCTGCCGGACGCACCTCATCGGTCGTTAACGTAAGCTCCAGTGCGTGGGGGTGGATTTCTCGAGATTTCGTGTCTGTCTTCATTGCGCTCTCAAGCTGAATTGCTTGGATTTTCAGCGCGATTCTTGCAGCATTGTTGTCCTCAGTTGCTGAGACGTGCACCTCACACATGACGCCATCGATCGCTCGAGTGACAATTTCCGTTGCCGCCAGCTTCGTTCCTCTAGCAGCGCCCTCGCGTATTGTTTGCAGTGTCCTCTGCGATTCCGCATGAATAGAGACTGCGGCGGTTGATGCTGAACGGATCGAAACACGTGAACCCCGATTAAGTCCCGAACGGACTCCACTACAACTTGTTGGACGTCGATTAGCCGGTGGAGCAGGGTGTAAAGTTGATGCGACCTTGGATCTATCTGCGATAATGTTGTCGTATGCATTTGAGATTGGGTTGATGGGCGGAATATGCACGGGCCTTCCACTTCGCGGTGACACGTCTGCGTATGCAGACAACAAGGCATCGAACGCATCCAAGTCAACCCATTTGGAGGCAGAAGAATCCGGTTCACTGGTCCACTTGAACTCATTCCACTGCAAATGCGTCACCCAAAGTCAGCTCTTCAGCATAAACAAGCTGAGCTGGGTGGGCAATGTAACGTACATAGGCCGACACATCTGCAAGTAGCTTTGGGTCAGCGATACCTTGTAGAAGCTCCATGGAGACGTGAGGCGTTGGCGGATAAATATTGCAGCGTGCCAGCGCAAGTCGAGTGGAAGGGCCACCATATCGTTGTCGCAGATACTCCCCCAGCTTTTGCATGCAATGACGCGATTCCTCGATGGCCACGTCTTCGGACTGATGTGCGATATCGGGTAGCAGGCGCTTGAGGGACGCTCGCGTTAATCCATTCGGTAATGTTTGAGTACGGATACGAGTACTAAGCCTTGGTGTGGCCGTTCGAGGTCGAGGTTGAAGGTTGCTGTCTTGCACGCTAACCTTGCGGGAAGCTTCTTCACGCTCTGCTTTCCCCCAAAAGATGCTATGAGCTGACTGCATGTAGATCGGTTTATCTCGATCTGACTTTGCAGCAGGATGAGACGCAGCTGTACTGTTCGGTATCGAAGCAGCCTTTGGCTTTTTCGTGCTGTTTATTTGCCTCGCACATGCTTGGCAGACCAGGATGGTTCTGTACCTGTAAAAGTGAGTGAATTCAGATATGTGAGTTCATTCTTCTCGGATGACGCACAGATTGTGCATCAAACCATACAAGAATTCTTTGTTGGAGCAAAGCTCTTTATATCGCTCGCCACTTGTAGGTGGGAGTGTCGACTCCAACAGCGGCGGGATGCCTGGTGAGTTTGGTTCCTGCCCTTCACTATCGAAGGCGTTGATAATTGCTTTGAATGTGACCTGCAAGGGATAATGCATGAGTTCATCGCTCACATTGCTCACACTACCGTGGAGACGTACGAAAAAATCCACGAGATTGGACGGCAAAATTGATCGGCATGCTGGACATCGTTTTGTTTGGGAGCTGTTTGCTGATACTGATGTGGCTGCGGATCTTGTTATCTCTGATGACGAAGATGAACTCGATGTCGTTGCGACTAAGTGCTGCAAACGAGCTTGATGAGATAGTGAGAGCCGCAGATTCTTTGCGAACGCTAAGCTACCGCTCTCGAACGATAGCATTGTGCTCCACAGCAGGTATATTCGGTCATCTGCACCATGCTGTATTACACATAATCGTCTTAGCCTTTTGGCAATCCAAACCAAGTAGAATGACTGGAAGCGTACCTTGAAGTACGCCACATTGCGCGCGACGGGCTTTCCAATGATCTTTTTCAGGTGGTTACTCATTTCCAGATGCATGTGTTCAATCAGTTCTCGAATCTCCCGACTGGCAATGTCGCCTGTACGAAGGGAGCCACATGTGTCAGCTTATTCATTCCATGCGAACGATGCGGACGCCCTCCTCTTACGTGGCTTCACTAGTCTTTCGTCGGCTTCGAACGTAGCAGTGCGTTCTGGAATGCAGAGTCGAGTGTCGCTCACGATGTTGGAATTGACGCACTTGCGCAAGATGCAGCTGTCGGGGGTGAACACGGATTGGATCAGGTGATTGTACCCGGATCGCGTCGGCACGAAGCGTTGCAAGACACTGATGGGCGACTTTTCCCGCTCCAGCAGCAAGTGCTGGACGCCTGCCGCGGTCAAGTGCTCGACGATCATGACGAGTTCTCCGTTTGACGCTCGATCGGGGTACACATAGGTCGCGACGATCGCTTCCTCGTCGGGCGCGGCCTCTTTGCTGCGGTTCCGCGGGCTCGAGGCCACTGTGCGTCGGGGTTCCGTGAACGCCTGCAGCACGTGCGTGACGTTGAGACTCTTCTTGCTCTTGGTCAGGATCTGCCACGCGCGCCATATAAGCAACAGATCCGTAAGTCAATTAGATCTCATGAGCCATCACCTCAAGGCGCGATCGCACCTTGCCCTTCTCCTGGCGCGACGTGAAGAACCACTTGACGGGCTTCTGCTGCTTGAAGAGCACCGTGTCGGGCACAACGAAGCTGAAGCAGCCGCTTTTGTCGTCCACGATGAACTCGGGCTTCGCCCAGAGATATCCGTAGAGGTGCAGCGGCTGCCGCCCGAGCGTGTGCTCGCACGCGACGCCCGCGCAGTCGGCGCGCCGCCGCGTCGTCACCATCTTGGTCGGAAAACTTCAAAGTGCAACCCCTAAAAATGGGGGACCTGAGGGAACCATCACTCTTAAGTACGGTTCCGTACTAAGTGCGCACGTGTGTTTCCCCTTCTCTATGTTCTTCTTCCCGACGCAGAAACATTCCGGGCAGCGAGTTCAACATGGGCGCCGTGGGCGTGTACCTGGCGCTGGCGTTCAAGGCCTTCTGCGACGGCGTGCAGCACGCCGTGTCGCTCCACCGCATCCTGCTCTTCTACCTGCAGTCGCGGCTCATCTGCGTTTCCAGCGCCAAGTGCTTCGTGCTCAACGGACTCATCTTCCTCGGCTCCATTTTCTTCTTTGACCGCGTCGTGATCCCCGTGATCCACCTCTTTGGCGAGATCCTCCAGCGCTCGTTCGCCGCCGCGTGCGTGCATTAGGACGCGCCTATGGACGTCCATATATGTGGAACTGACCCGTCATGGCATTCGCAGACCAAGCCAGGCCGAGGACGTGCGCGACCGCGTCGACGGCTTCGTCTTCCTGCTCTACCAGGTGCTCTGGATGTACCCGATCTACTGCATCAGCTTCATTCTCAACACCATTTGGTACCAAGAGATCGCCGACGATGGTATGTACTCCAATACGCACTCGCTGTCTTGGAATTTGCGGACGACTGACCCACGCGGCTCTTTCGACAGCCTACATGCAGCAGCACGGCAAGCCGTCGCCCACGCCCGTGGCCGACATGATCCGGTGGGTACTACTGCCTCAATATCGCTTTTGGCGGGGGCGCAATTGTGCTGACGTACGTGTCCGCGTGCTGCCAGCGACGAGCTCTACCGCGCGATCCTCGTGGCGTTTTTCCTGCTGCAGACCGTGCTGTCGTATTTGATCCCAGTGGTGGGCCCCATGGTCAGCTTCATCCACCTCAGCTGGCTGTATTCGCTCTACTGTTTCGAGTACAAATGGTCCCTCGCTGGATGGAGTCTCGAGAAGCGACTCGGTCATCTGGAGCAGCACTGGTACGCAGACACTGCGTGGAGCGATCGCCGAAAGACCTTGCAGCTCACTCCCACGTGTGTTGCTATCCAGGGCCTATTTTGCCGGCTTCGGTGCCCCCTTCACTCTCGCGACGTTTTTCGTGCCGAATTTTGTGAGCAAGGGCATCTTTGCCCTCCTCTTCCCGGTGGTATGTATATTTCTCGTTTCTTGTCGTGCCATAAGCGACTTCCTGACGACCATGATCTTTTCCGAAACAACTTGCATAGTTTTTACTTCTCGCGATTGCGTGTGATCCGCCCGCCGACGCAAGCGAGGAGCGCGCATATAAGCTGCCAATTTTCCGGTGAGTCTTTGCGTGGACCACTGTTCTAGAACACACTGAACGGACAGACCACGTCTTTTACTTTCCTCGCAGCTTCTCCCGGTGGTGGACGCTTCAGTTGCTCCGTCGCATCGGCAAAGCCACGGGTCTTCAAACGAAGAAGAAAGCCAAGCTGGGGCGTGATGGGAGTGCTCGTCGCCCGACGTCCAGCGCGGGGGCCCCAAGAGCGAAGTGATTTGGAAAACCAGTTTGGTTACCAGTTATGAATGAAACAGTCGCAGCGCGACGGTTCGCATTCCACGAATGGGTTTTGGGCACACGATAGCTCGAGAGGGAGTATGTCGGAGTTGTTGATTCTCATATTCTGAAGGCCGCAGGGGCAGGCAAGAAGTTGACGATGGCGTCCGAGGCGTACACTGTGTCCAAGATGCTTCAGAGCATCAATGACGTCATGGCTCCAGTTGCTGCAACGCCCACGGCCACCGTCTCGCTCAAGCGCAGGCTCGACAACGGCGTCATGCTCGACACTAGTGCTCGTGAGATCGCGCTTCTGGATCTTCAGGCCAAGGTCAAACACGCTGCGCAGGAGGTGGCAGCAATCCAGAAGGGCGGTGGCAATACACGTCAGTGGCTGTACGACAAGCGCCGGGCCGGGAACGATGCCTTCCGCGAGGAACGCTTCCAGCAGGCTGCTGAGCTGTACGTCGAGGCGCTGGCCGCGCTAGACTTCGGCGACTCACCTGAGCAGCGCAGCGCGTGTGAGCAGCTCGAACAGGTGCCGCTCACGTGTAACCTGGCGTCGTGTCTGCTGATGCTGAAGCAGTGGGAGAAGGCACGGCAAGTCTGCGGCCAGGCGTTGTCTGTGGACCCAACGTATACGCGAGCGCTGAGCCAACGCGCAAAGGCACTCACGCGGCTCAATCGTTTCGACGAGGCTAGGTATGAACGGCGTCAGCTACATCGTAATATCCTTTGTGGCAGAGTCCGCTGATTTGTGGCGTGACTGACAGGCGCGACATTCAGCAAGCGCTGAATGCGACTGAGGCAAACGACACCGAGCTGGCTCGAAACGAGAGAGACCGCCGCGCAGCATCGACCGCACCGACTATCAAGAGCCTTCGCCAGCAGCTCCAAGCAGTTGATTGTGCTGAGAAGCGCGAGCGAGCAAGTTTACAGCAGCACCGTCACTTCCAGAGGAACATGATGCGCGAGGCCGTTGGGCGTTTGTATGAGGACAAGAAGGCGGCGGTTGATGCGAAAGAGATGGCGCGCCCTGCTGACGCCGCAAGCCGCGATATCCAGCCACAGTACCAGCCAACGTGGCAGCAGCGCCTTGTGCAGTGGCTCGCATCGATACTCCTGATCGTACTCCGCTTCCTCTTCGGCACGCCGGAGAAACGCGAGTGAGGTAAACACACAAAAGATACGTTTTGCATCTCAGAACTCAATTGAGTTACAAAAACTGTCGAGTGACCGTGGGCGCCGTGAACTTGGAGCTGATCTCTTGAGACGCCTTGATGATCCGATCGGCGTCCGACTGCGAGAGGCCTCTGCGGGCGGTGAGGTCGCGGTCTCTGTGGCGTCCAATGCAAATGGTCAGCACGAGTCTCATCCAGGACCAACATCCACATCATCCACGCACCTGTTCCACGTTGACCGCTCCGCCGCTCCGTCGCCTCTGAGCGCCTTCTGCTCCTCCGCGACCTTCTTCTGATGCTGCTCCAACAGCGATGGCCCACGCTTCTGCTTCAGCACTTCCATTTGGCGACGCATATCCTCGTCTGCCTCCGGATTCGCGGCGGGTAGGATCGATTCGTTCACTCCCGGTCCGTTGATGGGCACGCGCGCGGCCTGGTCGGCACTGCCGGGCGCCGGCGCGTTCTCGGGTCGCACGTAACCTAGCAGCTCCCTGTACAGTACACACATGCGAGAGAACGATCAGGCTTAGCAGGAGGATAGCAGACCTGATTCACAGTTTCCGAAGTCAACGTACATGTCGAGCTTGGCTCGCTTCCCGCGCTCGCGCTCCTCGGGCGAGTCGAACCACGTGCTGTCGATCTTGGCCGGTTCCTTGCTGCGGAAGGCTGCTGGCTGGCCCGTCCGGGGCTTCATGGGACCCATCGCGTCGTCGAAGATCTTGTTGTTGGTCGGCATCTCGGTCATCCAGGCCTCGCGGCCGCCCGTCGCAGCAATCGCCGCCGCCGGTGCTTCGCCGCGTGCTCGCCGCCACTCGTCTTCCTCCAGCTGCTTGGCGCGGCGCGCCATCTCCGCCTCCACACGCTCGTCAGCCTCGCGATAGCCCTTCATACCTGGCAGCGCCGGGCCCACGACGTCGTCCTCCTCCTCCTCTTCGTCGTACGTTGTAGGAGCGCTCGAGAGAGCCGACGACGATGGCGGCATCATGGGGCCGATCGGAGCCTCGCGTCTCCGCGGAGCGCTTGAAGGAGCTGAAGTCGCTTCCTCTTCTCCATTCCGGTCACTTGGACCAACCTCGTGACTGGTGCTCGCGGTATCAGCAGAGCTAGAAGACGTCAGCATCGTGGCTACGGTCTCCAGCAGGCGAGGACGCTCGCCGCCGCTGCGCGCAACGAACGCGTCGTCCGGTTTCCGGAGCTGGTTTTTTTTTCACGACACCGCACACAAGTCAGTACACCATTCCGGAGCCACAGACACGCTGTGTGTGCGTGAAACAGACACACACCTTTTTGAGTCCGAGCAGCGGGAACAAACTGCGCAGCAGCGTCTTGACGCGCGCGTTGGCGATGCCGCTGATCACGGCCGTCTCGCCGTCGTCCAGCATCTGCAGCAGCGCCAGCAGGTCCGACGCGATGGACGGGAACTCGACCAGCAGCGTGCGCACCACCTCGGCCGCACGCTGGCGAGAAGATTGAAGGGATCATACAGTCGTGCTCATGTCAGTCGATTCCACCAAAAGACGAGTCTGCCAACGAACGGGGTTACGCACCTCGAGGTCCACTTCGCGTTCGCGCTCGCTCTCGCTGCTGCTGCTGCCGCTGTCGCTCGCGTCGCTGTCGCTGCCGTCGCTTCCCCTGGCGTGTCGCTTCTTGTACTTCTTGTCCTTGCTCTTCCTGGCGCTCCGCTCCTCGCCGCGGCTGCTCCTCGAGCGCTCGCTTGCCTTCTTGCTCTTCTTGCTCTTCTTGCTCTTCTTGCTCTTCTTCTTGTCGTCCTTCTTCTTGTGCTTGGCCCGTTTCTTGTGGCGGCGCTCGCTGTCCGCGTCGCTGTCGCTGTCGCTGCCAATTTCACTGCTGCGCGGACGCGACGTCTTGCGCTTGCGGTCGCTCGCGTGCGCCGCGTGCCGCGAAGACCCCCGCGCCTCCGTGCCCATTGCCCTGTTGCCTCTGGCGCTCTGTGCCAAAGGTTAACTTAACGCGAACAGCTCCAGCCGTGTACCCTCACATTCACCGAGTTACACCTCTAGCTAACCAAATAAAGTACACTAGGATGAAAGCACGTCCAGATTATTTCTTCCTAAACATCGTCAACCAAGCTGCTCGAACTTCTCGAGCTGCTCGTACACTTGCCGCAGCGGCCGCGTGGCCTCCTGGCTCTCGGGGAAGAAGCTCAGGAAATGGCGAAGCTGGCGGCTCCAGGGCAGCAGCAGCCGCGGGAAAATCAGCGACTCGTTGGTCTGCGCCAGGAACGCGCGGAAGATCTCGTGGTTGAACACGACGCCGTAGGCAAGGTCCGCGAGCATGAGGCTGTGGCGGACGGCATTGCTGCGCACTCCGTACCAGATCAGCTCGTCCGTGATGTAGAAGAAGTCGAAGTACAGCGCTCGGTACGACTGCAGCAGGTGTCGCAGTGTCTCGCGGTCCTGCAGCCCCGACACCTCCGTCACACCCATGGCCGACGGCGCCGCGCTGAACCCGGCGGCCGCGTGGCCTGGTTTGCGTGGACTCAGCGGCGATGACTGCTCAAGAGCGTCCTCCAGCTCACTGAGCACCTCCGCAAGGCGGATGATTGACAACGAGGGAGATGACTTGGCGCTGTGGTCGCTGTTGTCCAGGGGCTTGCTGTGGTAGGAGATCAACCACTTCCAAGTCGCATTGTAGTTCTACCCGATATCATGAGCAAACAAACATGAGTTCCGACTATTCCTCGTGCTCAACAAGACACATTCAAAATAAAGAGCGCACCTGGAGGAACTTGGCGATCGTGTCTTCCAGCGCTGACAGTGGATACGATTCCACAATGTGTGGTGGAATGTAGTAGCTCGTGACGTTGCTGTGCGAACAAACGTAACAAAACATACAGAAGTGGGTGAGTTCATCGTTGAACTAAGATGTCATAGTCCACAGCACAACAGTACCTGCAAGTGAAGCACAGGGTGACCTGGTAGTGCTCGGCGAACTGCTTGATGTTGTAGAGTGTGATGTGCTCCTTGACACTGTGATCCCACATTTGCCGGTGTGATCGCAAAGATTGCACGTCCGGGACGATTCGGAACACTGCATTGCTACCAGGAGCGATCGACACGAGCAACGTGGATCGCCGGCCGGCACAGATTCCATTCTCCAAATAGTCGACAACAACAGCCCCACGGCTGTCTTCGACAGCCTCCACCGTGAAGAATAAGCTGTCATTCCGCAACGCAACACGCGCTCTGGAGTCGCTGCGCGTGTTCTGGACGACCAGATAACGAGCCTCCACTGATGTTGATTGTGCGACTCCATTGGCACCACTTTCGTCGCTGTGAGTAAGTGCCGACTCGCTCATGGCGAACACCACACCAAGGAATGTAGGCTGCGCCACCAAATCGCTTGTCGACGCGCTCCTGTCGTCTGAAGCATGCTCTGGTTTCGATGACGCTACGTGGACTGTGAGCTGCGGGGAGTAGCAAAGCGCGCGAAGCACTACTGTCTCACGGAAGTCCTTGACGAGGCGACAGTTGACGTAGACCTCCACTTCACGATTCCACGGTTCATCTTGGGCCATTCCTGGATCGGTCTCGACGAGGCTTCTTGACTCCGGTCGCGGGCGATAGTGGAGGAAGACTTGCGTCCGGCCGCGGGCACCGAGTGTCACTGTTGTCACTTCGGTAAACGACGTTGGCGATACAGAGAAGCTCACCTCGCTAGGCGCGCTACTGGAAAGCGTGAAGTCGAGCGTCATCGACGACGCATTCTCAATCACAATTGAGTGGTTGTGGTAGAGCTTGTAGTAGTATACCTCGCCATAGTCCACAACGAGCTGCGATGTGTTCAGAGGCGTCAGAGTAGCCTCCAACGCAAGATCGTCACTTTGACGTCGCAGTTTACGCGGTGCACTGTGATTCGACACGAGCACACGGAACAAGTGCGTCGCTGGATCGATCCCTGACGTCATACTTCGAAGCGCATTCAGATCAGCGACGACCTCCAGCTTGACTTGAATAATCTTCAGGTCGCCAGGATTCGCTACGTTTTGCAGGACCAAAAACGTCGAGTAGACTCCGATGCGGTCGCGAAGAAAGTAGAGTACAATGCTTTGGTAGCTGCGGCTGCGATCGAGTGTGCCTCGGTCACGGCTGAGCTGGAACCAAGAACTTGCACTCTGATCGACAAGATACAGACGGTACTCGACGGAGTCGGATCCACCTCCATTGGTCCCAGTCGCCTGGCTAAACGCGCTCTCGACAGTGATTTCCCACTCGACCTCTCCTCCGTTTCGCACCGTGTGTTGCCCCACGTCGATAACATAGCGAGTCGATTCGAGCGCCGAATTCTCCGATGGCGTACAGCCGCGCAAACTCAGAGCCGGCAAATGGCTTTTCCTGCCCGCTGCCGATCCAGATCGAATCGAAGTAATGTCCAGCTCCTCAAAGTGATCAAGCACGCTCCCTTCTCGCATTACCCCTCTTGCACCCTGCACCGGGGAATTGAGCATGGGCAACTGAAGCGAGCTCTTCGGTGTGGAGAGTCTCTTCTCACGCGCCGCAAACGCTGCGCCCAGCAATGAGCGGTCCATCGTAGATGGCATCTTTGATGCGTCTGAACCGGGCAGAACGAGGCTGGGTGCGCTTTGGAGCATGAGGTGCACGTCGATTTCTGCAACAAGAGCCGATTCACTACTCATATCGACATCGCGAACCGTGAGGTACATGTGGCTTTGAGGATTCGGATCAGTTCCACTGTCTTCGATCTCGGCTCCCCATGAACTGCTACGCCACGATGGATGGTGCCGCATCTTGTGAAGCAATGATGACGATTTAGCGCTATTCAGTGGCCCAATCGAGTCTGCCTCGCTTGTTTCAGATGTTGCCAAAGCTGCTTCCTCAAGACGCACAGTAATCTTCGTCGTTTCTCCTGGGGGAATTGTTCCCGAAGATGGCACCGGCACAGCTTGGATGTACTCGCTCATAGCGTACATATCATCTGCACTTGACCCCTTGATCACGCATAGACCCGCGCTGTGCATCGGCACGAGATCAATCGCGAAATTTAGCGGCTGTGTCGTAGACGGGTTGCGGATCCAGAAAGTTTCCGACGCCGTTCGCAGCTGGTAAAGGTTGTTTTTGTTTGCATCTGCCACCAACGAGGACGATGCGAGGTCTCGACTTGTTGTCACCTTGGTTCTTAGCGATGGTGGCAAAGAATCGACCGGCATATCAGACGGAAGATCACTCGCTACGGCATAGAAATGCAGAGTAGACGACGAAACAGTGAACGTCCGCCCTGGTAATACCTTTCCGCGTACGATGATTTCCTTTCGCTGGGTTGCATCATCCATGTTCTGCACGGTGATGTCGAGGTCGATGCTACCAAACGTGAGCAAGTCACCGTTGTAATGGCGATCCATGCCCGTGAACAAATCAGGCGTGATACGGGCTGACGGATGAACGCGGCACACAACACGGATGTCGACCGAGTCACCTGGTGCGACAGATAGTGTGCTCAGTGCCGTGTTCGAGGATCGCGAACAGATTTCCAGGTCTGCGATACTGTATAAAACACCATGATGTCAGCATATGACCAAAAGTCACAGTATACTGTACAACATACCTTCTGAAACGGTCCACGAGTCGCGTAGACAGAGCCACCGACAATTCTTCGTCGAACACATTCTTCACAGAGAACCAGAAGCTTGGACCACGAACATTCGCGGCTGAATCAGTCGTCGGAGGCACTGTTACTGGAGGCAAGAATCCGATCTCTGTAGCGTCGTTGCCGATACCAATTGAGCCTCCGGAGCTCTCAGGATCAACTGTCACATCAGCGTAGCTGGCCACGATTTGTGCAGACACCTCAACCTGCTCCACGTTGTGCGGATTGAGGAGATTGTAGATCTTCACAGGAAACTGGTGTAACCCAGCTGTCAAAATCTACAGCAAAACCAGGCGGTTAATTCACGACAAGCCACTGTGCACCACCACACAATCTTACCGAAGACGTTTGGACGAACTCCATCGTTACCACGCATGCCTTCAACGGGTCCACCCTCCACGCCGTACACCCGGCTACGCTAAGAGCAAGCGCCGACAGTGTGGAGGCAAGATTATTCGTTCCGTCTCCTTCGCGCTTCTTCTCCATGTCGACCGGTGACCCACCTTCAACTCCCCGAACAACAATCGAGTCCGACACACTGGAGATGCTGAAATAAGCTGGCACGTCGGAAGCGTTTCGCACGGTCACCTGGAAACTAGACGCTCGCCAACCGAGCGAGTAGCCAACTTTTCCGAGTGAGATATACCGGTCACTCACGGTCACCCGCGATTCAGCATAGACGCCTTGCAGGGAGATCATCCGCAACGTTTTGGCCAAGCTGCCAGTTCCTTGCGTGGACCCAGGTGCGAAACTCTGAATAGACAGAATTCCCTTCAACGGTACAGATTTGCCAGATGAAATAGACTCCGCGTGCAATGGAGATGTCGCGGCGATAGGAGCAAATCGGAAAAACAAGCGACACGAGCTCTTCGGTGGTATCCTGTACACACCTCCGTAGAAGATTGGCTTGGTGGCCACAACATCGCCTTGAGAGTCACCAAGCTGCAGAGAACGCACTTGATTTAGGCTCGCACAGAATGCAGTCGGCTGGGTGTGCAACCACGAGATCAATGCCGTTTCGCTGGTTGAGCTACTCCACTGAAAGCAAAGCGGCAGCGTACTGATCGGCCGGATGATCAAGTCGCCTTTGCTCTGGACATTTGTCAGAACCACAGAATAATCTGGCGATAAACCTGCGGACTGAAGGAGAACACCACTCGCTGGCCAAACGCGATATCGACGGTGAGTCGAAGTTACTTCTGAGTCGCCTGTTGCAGGCGAACGTTGTGATGCAGGAACGCCGCACACATCTGCCAGCTCGTCTTCCAACTTGATCACTGGAACAAACCCAACATCGAAGCTTTGAGCCACGGATGTAACCTCACGTTTTGTCGGTGCAACTGGTAGCACGGCGAGTTCTTTGCACTGCAGTGCCTTGTTGTCCACGAAAAGTGCCAAATCGATTGAGCTGATCTTGCCAGGATAGTGTATGTTCTCGACAAGAATTCGCCGTCGGAAGAGGCCGATCGCAGATGCTGAGACATTGAATCGAACGTGACCGGTCTCTCCTGGGCTGATTTCGCCTTTCGTCGTTGCTAACTCGACCTTCAACTCCTGATCGCTATCCGAATATCCGTCCGTGTCGCTCACAACGAATAGTCGGTAGACGAGTGGGAGCGCCTTGCTGATGTTCACTATCTCGATTTGTCCTTCTCGCTTCACGGGACGGAAAAATGATGATGGTGCCTCCATATAAAACTCAATTGTCGATGGGGCGACACGCGAAAGGCTAGCACCGGCTACGCCGACAAACTTGACGGTAAACTCTGCAACCATGCTCGACGCAGTCTTCTCCTCGTTATCAGCGGTGCTTGGTGGTTCAGTCGCCCTGAAAAGTTGGACTCGGATACCACCGACAAGGTCGCGACACGCACCAGACTTGAAAGCATCGCCGGGTAACCTTGGTCGCACTGCTACGTACAAATCAACCGACGTCTTTCCCGACAAGAACACCTGCGTCGCCTCGCGATGTAATCGCGCATCTTCGTACACGTAGCATTGAGTCTTCAGGTTTGAAGAAGCGCACAGCACAAGCGCTTCATTGACTTGACTCATGAGGGTCAGCTTATGAACCTTGCTGAACTTCAAAGAAACGTTGGGGCTGTCGACACTAGTATCCTGCATCTCCGGGGTGACGAAGCACGAACCAAGATCCAACACATCCAAGGTTCCTGTTGCGTGAGGATCTAGCTCGGGAATCCGCACATACACTGGCCGGGTGACTCTTACGGAGACGTTGATCGTGAGCGTGTCTAGGCGGTCGTTGAGGTTGCGCACCAATATCTGCTCGAGATGTTGACCTGGATTCGTCCCTCGGAATCCAAAGTGCACGGTCACATGCGAATGAGGATTAACCGTGCCAGTCGATGACTCAAATGAGAACTCTCCGGCTGAGGAGTTGTTGGACTGCTGCTCACGAGTGAGGGATGGAGTCAGCATGAGGAATTTGACGACCTGACGTGACCGATTTCTCAGCACAAAGTGCCCCTTCACCTCCGTGTTCTGCTGCTGCTGTCCAAGATCGACAACGTCCGTGTCGATGTGAAGAGACCTCTTGGCAGTTTTGACCACAGCGACATCAATTGTCTTCACCACATGCTGCGCCAACTTCGCACCGATATTCGGTCGGGGAATGCCCTCTGCCATAACTTCAATCACTTCAAGCTTGCCAGCCGTAACTTGAGTTGATTTCGACACCAACTCAAGCGTGGAGGCGCTAAGACACGATGCGATAGGAGTGTTTGAACCAAAACCTGACCCTGTCGTGTATGCCCACCGATATTGTAGTTGGACAGGGGAGCCGTGTCTAAGTCGAACTTGGATAGGAAGCGTTTGCACCCCTTCGCTTGGTTCCCTTTTCGCACCAGAGCCATCATCTGACTCCAATGGAGCGACAGGTTTCGGCGCACCTACCATGGAGAGCAGCCCACGGAAAGTATCATTCGGCCGCCAGTGTAGTTCCACGACGACGCCATCATCACCCAAATCGAGACTTTGACATGCCAGGGTGAGCGACCAAACTCCAGAGTCATTGGGCGACTCATCCAGCGGGACCAGAAGCGCGGTACGCGGACTCACACCTCCGACATCTTGCTCAATGCCCACTTGAATATGTTCAGAACCCTGCACTCCTCCCGTAGATTCTGCATCCGTCGCGGAAGTTTCCGACACGTTCTTCCCGCCGCCCGAAGCTGCTTGTGATTTCGTTGGGGCTGTGATATCGATGAATTTGTCCATCCGATCATGGCCGATTTTTGTGTCACTGAAATCATTCGAATGCTCAGAATCGCCCAGTGCACGAAGACTTGGTCGTTTGGGAAGTCCGCCATGCGGGACCGGGGGAAGCGGTGTTTTGCCAACCGATCGATAGTACGCAGCTTCACCGGCTGGCGTGCGCAGGAACACTTCTGCGTTATACTGTAGCTCCTTCATGACATCCTTGTTCTGTTGCTCGAACAGCAGCAGCTTCCCAACACCCACCAGAGGCGCCAACTCCTTTCGGAGCTGTCGTTTGCGAGCTTTTTGACTCCGGGGTAAGGAGGGAGAGCTCGCATCTTGGTGCAACAGTTCCTCTGTAGTCTCAGCGGCTCCTTGAGCAGATGCTGGGCGAACTGGATGAAATACCGCATGAGCGACGATTCGACCAACGGCTTCTGCCTCTAAGGTGAAATGGAGGGTATTTGCAGTGCTGTGACTGATTGTCGCGGGAGCAGAGGCCTGCGACATTCTCTCCATGCTTGACTGCCGGCTAATTTGACGCCTCGTGGACCGATTGCGTCCCGGTGCTTCCGACTCCGACAACTCTGATTCGCTGTTGCTATCGTAGAAGTCAATCGCTTGGTGATTCGCTGGTTTGCCGGTTGCATCTTCGTCGACGTCGCTTGTCGCCTCGTCTGGTACTTGCTCTCCGCTTAGCAATGCTCGTACTCTACCGATTTTCGAGTTGAGCTTTGTGATTTTGTCCGTCTTCTTTTTTGTCACAGCGATACGGAGTTTGTGCTCCAACTTTTCCAGCTCTTCGTCTAGCTTTTTTTCTTGCGCTTGCGTGATGATTGCAGATGGAGCATCGTCAACCGCGAAATAAAAAGTTGGTCGCAGATGAGAGTTTGAGAACACAGGATCCACTTGTATCGCGTACTCCCGCTTCTTTCGACTTGTGTTCCGGACTGCAATCTTGATTGTCTCACTCTTCTCGCCCGCCAGACACTTGCCGAGAGACAGAACTTGGCCTGTACACGTTCGAGTGAAAATCAGTCAGCATAACCCGCAAACCTACCATACACCGAAGCATCTCACCAGACTGCAGTAGCTTGAATGTCTCCCGCTTGACGATCTTTGCTTTGATCGTCACGAAAATCGTATTATCGGGATCTTGAACGTTAGATATCTTGAGCTTCTCTTCGAACGGCCCCGCAAGCGTTGGCTGAAACTCAAACGAAATCTCCTTGGTTCCGAATCCCTTCACGACTCCGAACTCACCCTCCTTGATCTCGAGGAATGCAGACGAAATAGACCCCGTCTTCTCGACGCAGTATATGAGCGGGATAGCTGACATATTTTGGACGATGAGTTTTTTCGAGCTTCTTGATGAAACTGTGATGCGACCAAAGTTAATGTTTTTCTGGTTGACGTTCAGGACTGAGCGGCATACACGACTTTTCACGAGCAGCTCCCGCACCGACGGACGTGAATCAAACGGGTGTTTCGAAGTGGCCCACGCAGCTTTAGATGCATCAAATCGGGCAGCATCTGTGACAGCTTTTTTGTTACCACCGGGCGGCAACGTGATGAAAACCTTGAGCTTCTCAATTCGCAACTTGACTGCTTCTTGGCTTGGGAGGTCCGACGATGGACTAAAGACGGCTATGATGCGCTGTCGTGATTTTGCAGGGATTCGGATGTTACGGTCTTTCACTCCAGCGAGCAGCACCAACTTTTTGTCCGTCACGAGAGATTGAAATTGCCTTGCCCGCTCCCGAATCATACCGACTATCTCGAGTTCCTTCTCAACACTGGGAAGCGACGAGTGACAATAGCGATCGCACTCGATACGCGAACATTCGTACAGGTCTAGCAAAGCCTGAAGCTCCGATGCCGTCGAAACAGGATCCAGTCCACCAGCGAGGGCCAGCGCGCCATTCGAGGAACCGGCAGTGAAGCTCCCTCGGTGCTTGGATGACGCGCGTTCAAGAGTGTGCGCCTCTCCAGCGACCGGAAGTGGTGGAGTTGTGGAGCCATTGCCGAGCTTCTCTCCATCAGCTCTTCCCGACTTACCCAGATCTCCAGAATTCGACGTTCCAGTCAACCAACCCGTCGATGCTGTTGCCGACGCGAGGGACACTTTTTTCGCGAGGTAGCTCCGCAACACCGCCGACCCGTTAGTCTTTCTCGTTCCAGTATACGTGTTGGGCGTCGATGCGAGTTCCGCTTCACACCCGAAAGACCTGCGACGGCGAATCACTCTGGTGGCTTGTCGAACACCTCCGTTCAAAGCAGTTGAGGATGAAGGAGTCACGCTACTTCCTAGAGTGAGTCGTGAACTACTCGACTGGGAGCTCAGCGAAGTCGACGACAAGGACGGGTGCATGGCGCTGTGCTTGTCTGAAGCACCGCCTGACCGTTCAATACACAACTGCTTCCGCGTGCCCATAGAAGCGATAAGAGGGCTACCGTCACCAGCTTGGCGGAGTGAGTAGAGTCGAACACGCCCAGGGTCTGAGGTCTGGAGCGACAGGTGGAGCGGGGCACTGGTAATATTTTCTAGGTCGAAAACTTGAATGCCAACGGAGTTGATTGCGACGTGCTCGAAATTGAGGAATGCTGACTTGGAAGGTGTCAGCAGCTTGTAGAAAAGCGAGTGATAGATCACATGATGAGCATCCATGTTGCTTGAACGAACGCAGACTTGGGACATGTTGGCCTTGTTCTTCGAGTTCATGATCGAAATGAGCCGGGAGTAGTTGGGGTTAATCTTGCGTGGGATGATCTCCACCTTGAGCTCCAATGACTGCTTTGGACCGAGAACGATCTCGTCGTTGGGCATCGTAGAGATGACTTTAGAGGTCACCAAGGGACGTACAGTCGTTGGAAGCTCCGAGTGGTTGGTCAACACGCAAGAACTTCCCTTCAGTTCACCAATGTTGCAATCACCGAGGTGCAGGATTGACGGAGTCACAGTAACAATAGACGTGCAAGTTCTTGCTCGGACGTGAATCGACTTCCCGAGCGTTCGGTCGTACACTCTCGACTGGGCTTGCTGCCACGAACCTTGGATTTGGAAACATCGAAACGACACCCGAAATGTCTGCTTTGATAACCGGCTGGCTTTCGAGTCGATTCCATCGTCAGCATTGGACATCCAATCAGCAGTGGCCGGACAATACCAAACGAGGATAGTGCGCTCAACGCCTGGTGGGAGATCCAATGTTTCGACCAAGAAGTTTGATCCATTGGAGTCATCCAGAGATGCAGAATTGCGTCTCTTGAGTTCCCCTCGCGATTTCCTCTCAGGCGATGAGCAAAGACTTCCACTAAAGATGAGCACAATGAAACATAGGTTAGTTGAGAGTCTACAACGGTGTTGCGATTTAGCAAGCAGAAGTACCTATCGACACCGCTCTCGTAGGATCCATCACGAACTCGGGTAAGAGCCCTAGACGGTCTTCTCGCCTTTTTCTTTGTCAGGCGCCGGCGCGACTCTGAAGACCGACTCGTTCGAACCTTGGGACTGAGCGGAGGGCTTCGAGGAGTCGGACGGGGTTCACGGTCGAATTCAAAATCATCATCAGCATCGTCTAGATCACCCAGTGGATTTTCTTCAAACGACAGCCGCTTCGCTGTGAGCGCCATCTCATCTTCGTAGAACTCTCCCTGCCCAAATCGACTACATGAGATTTCGCTCCAATCCATCTTCATGGTACCACGCACCTCGTTATCTTCTCCTTCGTCATCGCTATCTGCACCATAGCCGACCGCACTATCGAACGACGCAAATGCTGCAGCAGCTTTAGACGCAGCATCTGGTGAGAGGCTGCCTTTTCTGCTCGAATCTTCATTCGAATCCGTGGGCGAAAGCGCATCCTCTGCTCGAGCTGCTCGGGACGCTCGCGCTCTGTTCGGCAACAATTTCAGCTCGAATGTGACCTCTTTCGGTCGATCACTTGTCAGCTCGACGTGGAGCGATGCTTCCGTGGTGTTCTTTATCAACAGTGTCTTGCAAGTCGCGATGCCAGAGTAGCAGTCGCCAAAATCAAGCTTACTTCCACTCATCAGATACGACCCACTGGGCTCCTTGATAGACAAACCCTCTCTGCGAGAACAGAATAATGTTAGTGATCAGGGGTAGTCTAGGTAATTCAGTCCCTCTGACGAACCTGTGGTGCTCCTTGTTCGTGACGGAGTGGATCTTCAAGATTTTGGCGTTCCGGGAATCGTGAAGATTTTGAATGTGGACTTCAAAGAATCGCTCACCGATCTACAGGGCAGCCACCAAAGTTAGTAACGCCACAAAATATGAAATTTTCCCATGAACAACGTACTTCCGCTGGGCGATAGGTGACACGAATGCGCACGTGCCCGTATGCTGCAGCCTGGACTGTCTTTCCGTTGATCTTGTAGCCCGAGTTGTAGTCGGTGAACGTGAGGAGATCTCGGGTTTCGTCGAATGCCGCGACCGATGACACAAGCTGAAAAAGAAGCGGGATCTCCGAACGGTTCCATACGGTGAAGTCCTTCACAAACGAGCCGCCTGGGATGCAGTCGTCGAAATGGAGCTCCTTGACGTCCAGGCGCAGCAGTGAGCGACACGCGCGGCCTTGGAGCGGCACTACGACGTCGCTCAGGGGCAGCGGCGGCGTCGTCGGCATGCGAGGCATGGTCGCCGCCGACACGGGCAGATCCTCGTACCGCGCCTTCACCGTGATGCGGCCCGTGAGCATGAGGCACGACGTCTCGTTGAGGTGCATGCGCTCTTCTTCGGACGAGTCGGCGTGTGGCTGCGACGGCTGTGCGTGGACGCCGCTGCCCGTGAGTTTTGCGCACAGCGAGAACACCACGCGCTTGGTCTCGTGAGGCTCGAGCACGACGTCCTGCACCGTCGCGATCTGGTTGAAGAGCTCGTTGTAGCCGTCGCTCAGGTACGCGTTCTCGGCGCACAGCGCGGCTTTCGTGGACGCGCGTACGACCGAGGCCGGCACGTGGTTGTACTCGTCCACGGGCGGTGGCAGGTCGCCGCGCGGCGCGAGCGCCTCCTCCGCCACGAGGCTCAGGTTCTCGTTCTCGAGCTGGAAGTGGCACGCGCTCGCGTGGAAGGGCTTGCGCAGCTCGGCCTTGAGCTGCACGCGCAGGCGCCGCGGCTTGGAGTTGCTGAGCTCGAACACGCGGATGTCCGAGAGGTCGTTCAGGTAGAGCTCGCCCAGCCGGAAGACGTCG
>JAMFLL010000882.1:0-23765 GCA_027475725.1 Pythium rhizo-oryzae | reverse complement strand
GTTCAACCACAACGTGGAGGACTACAAGAAGTGGCTGCGCACGCTGGCGGACGGCGTCGGACAGCGCAAGGTGCTGTACGTGCTGGAGCCGGACGCCGTTGGTCTGCTGGCGAAGGGCGGCTGCGGCGTGTCGAACGGGTACGAGGCGAACGTGAAGCTGGCGCTGGAGATGCTGACGCAGAACCCGAACGCAGACGTGTACCTGGACGTCGGGTACTGGACGCTGTTCAGCGAGTCGGACGCGTCGGGCGTGGCGAAGACAGTCAAGGCGCTGGCGTCGGCTGGTCGCTTGAAGGGCATCTCGCTCAACACGTCCAACTACCGCTCGACGAAGCAGATCTCGGAGCTGTGTGGCAACTTCCAGAAGGCGTACGGCGACAACTCGCTGCACTGCATCGTGGACACGTCGCGCAACTACAACGACAACCCGCCGAGCAGCGAGTGGTGCAATGCGAAGTTTGGTGGTGTGGGTCGTCCGCCGTCATCCACGACGGGCTTCGACAACCTGGACTACTTCATCTGGATCAAGCCTGCGGGTGAGAGCGACGGCTCATGCAGCGGCGGCGACCACACGTCTGACGCGATGAAGGGTCCGGATGCTGGATCGTTTTTCAAGGACCACTTTGTGGAGTTGTGGAACAACGGTTACTTTGTGAAGGAACGCAACATGCCGGTGATTGACGGCTCTATCCGCCCGACGGCGGCGCCCATCTCGCAGAGCCCAGTGACGACGACGCCTGCTCCAGTCGTCTCCAAGTCCCCGGATGCTACGACCTGGACGCCTGCTCCTCAGAATGGCAACGCGGGTCAGCACCCGCTGAAGCCCCGCACTGAGTCTCGCGAGATTGACGACTCTACCTCGACGCCAGTTCCGACGCGCAAGCGCAAGAGCGGCAAGAAGTGTAAGACGCACGCGGAAGAAACCGGTGCGGATGCAGAGAACACTGCTCCCGGCGCCGTGAAGCCCGCAAGCGATGCAGCCGTGCAGAACGTTTCGTCGAAGTCGATCTCGTTTTCGGCGCTCGAGAACGACAGTCGCGCGGCCCCAGAAGCGCAGGCGAGCGGCATTGGTGCGGACGATGCGAGCACGCAAAGCACGAGCGCCGCCGCGGCGGGACTCCCTGGTGGCGCCATTGGTGCGATGGTGGCGGTCGGCGTCATGGCCGCCGCGATCGCCGCCATCGCGCTTCGTCGCCGCAGCCAGCGTCGCACCGAGGACCCCACGCGTCCGTCGGTGGACACGTTCCGTGACATCAGCGTCACGCCGGCCGGCATCACGGTGCTCTGAGCGAGCCTCGAGATGACGGATCCGAGAATATCTAGTGAGTGAGTGTGTGTGTTCGTGTATGAGAGCGTATAATGCACGGAATGGATGATGGATTCCCTTCGTGGAATGAATATGTTCGTGTTCCATCAATCAGATTGATGGAGCAAGATTGATTCAATCTTGCGCTTGAGCTCCATGTTGAAGTGGGCGTTTCTCTTTCAAAAGTGATCGCGCTGTTCTATGAACTGATTAACCCATACGAGTAGATTTGATGACCGTCTGGTCGATCTATTGAGATGCCAGGAAGTTTGACCTTGGTTTGCCGTCAAGGAACCACGGTGAACGGCCGCATCAACGGACACTTGCGTGGATCCATGCTGGGTGGCGTGGCATGGCAGAGCCACTGGCACGCATGGACCGACGGCCACGGCGATCCAACAATCGCGGGTTGTTGGCAACAAACCGCAATTGTTGGGCTGCAGGCCAACGCCCTGCCCTGGCGTTTGGTTGAACGTCGTCCTTCCGGCAAACCGAGTGGTTTAGACCTTGGAGTTTAGACCTGTCGGTCGCAGACCTGGTCGCGCGTTTGTCTGCCCACGCGCGTCCGACGCCAGTTTGCTGATCGCCCAGCCGAGGTTTTTCGTGTGCAATCAGAGCAAGCACCCTCCTCTGATGTCTGAACACTATACAAACACCAAGTGTCTGATTTCCCGCATCCAATAAAACCTCACCGTGACTCGCCAAACGCCAGTTCCATCTGGCGACGCGCCGTCGCCTCATCGTGAAGCCATCTGATGTCGGGAGAGAGCCAGAGAGTGCCTCCAACCTATCTTACATCAGTGGACCGCCCGTTACACCAACACCCCTGCCAGCGGTGCCTGGCGGGTGCCAGGGTCATTTCCAGAACTCGGCGCCGTCGAGTCTACACGTTCGCTCGTATTTCCCCGGAAACCACTCCCTCCCATCATCATGGTGCGCAGCTTCACGAAGACGCTTCTCGCGGTCGCGATCCTCGCGCTCGCCGCGACGTCGGCCGAGGCCGGCAACCCGGCCGCGCAGGTCGCGCAGACCACGGCGCCGCCACCAGCCGTGACGACCTCGGCGCCGATCTCCATGGCCACGCAGCTGCCGACGGCGACCCCGGAGCCCACGAAGAAGAAGAAGAAGGGCAAGAAGTGCCCGTCGCTGCTCGAGGCTCTGCCCGAGGACGCCGAGGCCGAGGCCGCGTCGGCGGCGGCGATTGCCGCGGCCGCCAACGCCAGCAAGAACACCACGGCCACGCCGCTCTTGGCGCCCACCACGGAGAACGAGTCCCACGAGGCGCCGGCTGTGACCGTGGGCGGCACCTCGGCGGCCGCTGCGGCCAACACCAAGAGCGGTGGCGTCGAGACGGACGGCGTCGGTGGCGGCGTGGTCGCTGCGATTGTGGTCGCCGGTGTCATGGTGGTCGGCGTCGCCGCCGTGGCATTCCGCCGCACGGCCGAGGAGCGCCGCCGCGCCGACACGCTCCGCACGCCCGTGGAGAACTTTGGCCAAGTCAACGCCACGCCCGCGCAGGTCACGGTGCTGTAAATCAGCAGTCGATCGCAAGGTTAGCGCCGAGACACAGGACGCGGAGCTGACGTTGGTCTCCTCCCTGCCTCGGCCTTCGTCCACCTTCATCGTAGGTAGTGGTGTTTAGCATCGGTGGACATGTTATTTTTTTTCTTAATGAGTGACGTAAATGCAAGAAGCCTCTCAAGTACATAACTCCGGTTGACATCTTTCACGACACAAGCAGCAAGTGCTACGAAAGTGTATGTATTTGGAGTGCCTTGGCGTTGCCCAAGGCTTTGGCCGCATTCAGGAGTACTGGATGCGACATATCCCGTGGCTCCGGCACCACTACGTATTCCAAAGCCTGCGATAGTCCCCCGCGCATGTACTACCAAGTTGAACACAATCGCGACAGAGCGCATGCGCGCGGCATGTCCCCGGGCGGTCTGGTATTACGAGCCTCGATATGGCTGTGTCGCCACAAGACAACCGTAGACAAGTCCACCAGACCCACCACCACCACGCGCCGCTGGACGGGATACGCGGCATAGACCGTCTATGTAGCCGTAGACATGGAAAGAATGCGTGGCGGAACAATCCGCGCGTCCTCATCCATGGACGCAGTTGACTTTCCATGGCGGCAGCAAAGCGGAGCCGAAGAGGACGAGTACTGTATCCATGGATGGCCATGTTTTACTTGACAACGCAGGCATCGCTGTACTGGACGGCAGCGTGCCGCATGGCACTCGCACCTGCATGAGGACGGCGCCACGCATGCCGAGCGCCATCAGCTGCACGTGGCACACGCACTGCCCCGTACTCCTCGGTTGCCTTTCCTCCCTCCAGACGCATGGGTGGCGGTGACTGTCGGCGGGCCGCCGACGGCGGCGTGACGGTGCCACAGTTGTCCAATTGCGAGAGGGCGCAGCTGGAGCGACTCAGGTGCCTCAGATCCGATCCCCAGATAGGATATTACCAGAAAAGCAACTATAAGAGGTAGGAAAAGCCAGTCAAAGTCACATTCAAGTATCGAATGTAGCTACACATCAGGTTGCGTAGGTTTCTGACTCCTCATCATCACGCCAGATGGCTTCCTTTGATGGTACAGCGCCAGGCCAGAACTCAAACAACCTCGGGGCACCTTGTGGGCGGCTGAACTCTCGACAGGCCGGCTGTTGACGACGCCAGCCCACACTCGCCCATGGCTCAGCACAGCAAAGGCGGCGAGATCCGCGCGGTCCCCGGTCAGCGTTTGGCCGCGCAACCTGCGGGAAGCCTCGGGTTCCTCCACCTAATCCAACACTTCCCCTCCCACTCGCACGCACCTCGCGCGGCTAAACCCTCGGTCTTAACCCCCCAACAACCAAGGGCCACTTCCCGATTTCCCCTTCCTCCCCCTCCCGCCGGGTCTAACGTGATGATGAAGATGTGGCGTGCGCTCGGTGCCATGGCGATGACCGTGGCGCTCGCCGCGACGCGCGCGGCCGCCGGCGACGAGACGCTCTGCGCCATCGCGCCTGGCACGTACGCCGCCGCCAAGGCCAGCAACCCGGACATGGCGTTCGCGATCGCCGAGCTCGAGAAGCACGCCGTGGCCACGTGGTACACGGACCGCGACTCGGACCCCGCCGGTGTCGCCAAGAAGCTCGTGGCGACGTGCCCGTCGTCCTCGCGCATGACGGTCGTGGTCTACGGGATGCCCAACAAGGACTGCGAGGCCAAGGAGTCCATGGTCGGCTCCAAGAACACCAACAGCGCGCAGTACCAGGAGTTTGTGTCCACGCTCCAGCAGACCGTCGGCGACCGCAAGGTGCTGTACATCGTCGAGCCCGACGCCGTCGCGCTGCTCGCGCACGGCGGCTGCGCCAAGAGCTACGGCTACGGCGGCAACCTCGAGATCGCCGTGCGCACGCTGTCGCAGAACCCGAACGCCGACATCTACGTGGACGTCGGCCACTGGATGCTCGAGGGCGGCTCGGACCTCGCCAACGTCGCGAGCATCGTGCGCGGGCTCGCGGGCGTCGGCCGCGTCAAGGGCATCACCATCAACACGTCCAACTACCGGTCCAACGCCGAGCTCTCGCGGCTCTGCGGCAACTTCCGCGGCGCCACGAGCGGCCTCAACCTGCACTGCATCCTCGACACGTCGCGCAACTACAACGGCGCGTCGTCGCAGAGCGAGTGGTGCAACTACAAGAACGCCGGCATCGGCCCCATCCCGACGGGCAACACGGGCGACGCCAACATCGACTACTACGTGTGGATCAAGCCGCCGGGAGAGAGCGACGGCACGTGCGCGGGCCGCACGGGCGACGCCATGATGGGCCCGGGCGCCGGCGCGTTCTTCCCCAACTTCATGAAGCAGCTATGGAACAACGGCGCGCTCGTCAAGGACCTCGGCATGCCTGCCATCGACGGTACCGTCCGTCAGGTGCAGAGCGACACCCCGGCCCCGACCACGGCCTCCCCGACCCCGGCGCCCACTGAGCTCGCCACGCCGGCGCCGTCCAACAACTCGGTCGACACCACCAACTCGACATCGGAGGGCCGCTCGATGGACGCCTTCGAAGCCAAGAACGCCACGGTGCCGACGGACTCGTCCGCTGGATCCGCCTCCTCCCTGGCCACCGACGAGAGTGCCGAGGTCGCTGCTGGCGTCGTCGCTGCTCCCGTTGAGGAGCAGCCGGTGTTCGACAACACGGCGGCGACGTCGACGCAGCAGACCCCGGCGGGCCAAGTGCAGGAGGCCAACACCAAGTCGGCGGCGGGTGGCTCTGTGAGCGCCGGTATCGTCGTGCTTGGATGCCTGATCGCCGTCGCTGTTGTCGCCCTCGTTGCTGTCGTTGCTGTGCGCATGCGCCAGCGCTCGCTCGAGGAGACCAAGTCGCCGCTGGACCCGCGCATCCACTACCTCAGCAACTCGCCGCGCAACCTGTCCACGCTGTAAACCGCGGCGCGAGGGAGCTGCTCCTCTATGTATGAAGTGGCGTGCGCGCGTGCGTGCCGCACCGCCGCTGGACGTGATCACGATATGTCTTCGTCTAATGATATTGATGAGTGTCAAGATTTTGGAATCTTTCTCACTGCTTGAGCCTTGCGGGCATTTGCGCATCCAAAATAGGCTGCCCCCTCGGAGGACGAGGCAGCCCAGCGGGCAGCAAAAGGGCGCATGCGACAGCAAGCTCCGCGTGTGCGTCACGGTGCTCGAGGCGCGGAACCATAGCGAGTGACTGGTCGTGTGAGCGCGTCAGGACTAACGGTGGCTGCCGGGGCTTCCATGGATTCCACGGCGCCGTCCGTGTCATTGAAGGCGAATGACGTGCCCGAGATGAGCCGAAGAGCTCTTGGATCTACCTATGTCTTCTTATCTTAGTGGATTTATCGCAAGTAGTGCATAGACGAAGTGAGAGTGTACTGTGTTCTGATGGGTGGAGGCATCTATCTCATCACCATATGGTGAGTTGTGGTGTGACAGTGGCACATCTGGTCCGACATGAAAGAACACGTTATATCCTAATGGTAAATTCGATCAGCTTGCACGATTGGCTTGAATGCGATAATAGCAGGTGTCATATTAAATATGGCGGCATCTATTGGAGTAGTATCTCAGTATATGCCATAAAATGCACCTGCTGAAACTGACACATTCCGAAAATGGCTCCACATGCGTCAGAGCCAAGAGCTCTTTTGTACATCGGACCTGTGTCAGGGGCTCTGGAGCTGCACGGCGACGAGACTCTAATCTGTGTGCGACGCCGACGGAACAAGAAGCAGATCCACGCTCCTCACGAGCTCGTAGATGCACACGGAGATGAGCGCGCGCTGGCGTGCCCAGTGGGAGCGTAGGCAGCGCTCTCCGCGTCGTGGAGCGCCTCACGCGACGAGCTCCATGGATCTTCATTTCTGCTTTTCCCCCCGTTGACCCAAGCCCTCAATTGAGCCATGGTCTCCAAGACGATCCTCCAAGCTCTCTTCGGCGCGATGGTGGCCACCGCTGTCCACGCGGGCAACGAGAGGCTCTGCAGCATCCCTCCGATTACGTACGCTGGCGCCAAGCGCGCGTATCCGCAGGCAGCGTTTGCACTGAGCGAGCTCGAGTCGCGTGGCATCGCGACGTGGTACTCGGACCGCGAGGCGAACGGCGACTACGTCGAGACGGCCAAGCAAATCGTCGCACAATGCGGAGAAGACACGCGCCTGACTATCGTGGTCTACGGCTTGCCGAACAAGGACTGTGAGGCCGGGTACTCGACGTCCGGCAGCCGCGTCAAGACTGCGAGCGACTACGAGCAGTTCATCGGCACGCTTGCCTCCGTGATCGGGCAGCGCAAGGTGTTGTACATTCTCGAGCCGGACGCCGTCGGACTGCTCGCGAAAAGCAGTGGAGGGTGTGCTGTCCAGAGTGGGTACCTGCCCAACCTGCAGACCGCGGTGAGGATCCTCTCTGCCAACCCGAACGCGGAGATTTACTCCGATGTCGGCTACTGGGTGCTCTCGAACCCGTCCGAGACGTCAGCGGTCGCCAACATCATCCGGCAGCTCGGGAACTCGGGACGCGTCAAGGGCATCACTCTGAACACCTCCAACTACCGCTCGAATGGTGAGCTCTCGCAGTTGTGTGGCAACTTCCAGAGCGCGATGGGCAACTACGACATGCGCTGCATCATCGACACGTCGCGCAACTATAACGGCCCGTCACCGCAGAATGAGTGGTGCAATCTACGGTCCGCGGGCATCGGCCAACCGCCGACGGGCAACACGGGCATCCCCAACATCGACTACTTCGTGTGGGTGAAGCCGCCGGGGGACAGCGACGGCACGTGCGACTCGGGCCGCACGTCCGAGGCCATGAAGGGCCCCGAAGCCGGCGAGTTCTTCTTGGACTCGTTCTCGTCGCTGTGGGCGCAAGGCTATTTGGTGCAGCAGGAAAAGATGCCGCGCGTCGGCGAGTACACACCACCGACCACGACGCCCGCACCGACGACGCCAGCGCCGACCACGCCTGCTCCAACACCGGAGACGCCAGCTCCGACGACGGTGGCGAAAACGGCCACACGTGCGATGCCCGACGATTCGAAGGATGCGTCTTCTTCAGCATCGTCAGTAGATGTGGATGTCGAGGCGATCTGGAACGCCATGGTGGAGCAAGCCCTCAAGCAGAACACCACGGCGCCTCCGGCGACGCCCTCGACATCCGCTCCCACCACGCCGCCGGTCGTGACCACCGAGAAACCAGGCGAGGCGCAAACCGAGTCCTCGGGCTCGTCCAAGCCACTCGACGGTGGAGCCATCGCCATCCTCACGGTTCTGGCTGCGGCTGTGGCGACGCTGGTCATCGCGGCGTTTGTGCGCATGCGCCGCAAGCGCCTCTCCGCGGAGAACAAGTCGCCCCGCGGGTCCTTCGTGTCCATGGCCGTCTAAAGCTGTCACACGCATGCTGTATGTCCACTATGTAATTTCCACAATGTAACCATGCGCACTGTTTTGTCCTCCACACGAGGATTGCATACCAGTGGGTGCGTCGCGTCGGTGCCGCACAAACGCCACCTACATGGATACACCTGAAAAACGTGGTGGCCAAATATTGAAGACGCCCAGATGCCAATGAAGCCATCGCTGCCATCCTCTGCCATGGACGACGGAAACATTATGGTTCATGTCATACTGTACTAGTACTAAAGACCCCTACAGTATCAGGGTGAAGGTGATCTTGCCTGCGGTGCATTGGTAGGAGCTTGGAGGCGGCGACGGCGAAGCGGCCTCTACGGCACTTGCTCGGCCATGATGCCAAGGAGATCTTTTGGCTACTTCTGCAATTTGCGGTAAAATGGGATTGTTGATGCTGAAACCGTCGGGTGGGTCAAACTGAACTTGGATGGTGCTTCGATGGCCTACCCAGAGGTGTCAGTATACTTTTTTAGCGACGAACTGTTGCAAAGTGTATCACTAGTTTCACTGTAATAGCCGCAGGAATGTGCAATAACTAACCAATTAGAGTTGATAAAAGATACGTCCAGAGCGTTGGCAGCTGGCCTGTTGATGGGAATCATGCCATGGCCCGCTTTTGTGCTGCCCCCTCGCAGGCCATCGCCACCCACATCACATCACCCAATTCCGGGTTGTTCCGCGCTTCTCGCTCCTGACGTCATTTAGTTCCCGGAAGACAAAGGCGTCATTAGTGGCCAAGTCTATCCTGCCAGCGCGCCCACTGCTCCTCTTCGCCAACTCAAACCGATCACCCGCTAAAGACCCGCGCGTGGCACTCCCGCGTTTGGACCACAAACAAAAACGCCACCTGCCAGTTAAACGGTCGGCCGACGACACGACACTGCCACGACACTACCACGACAAAAGACCATGCGCTGGTTAGTCGCGGTCTATACGCTCTGCGTCTCAGCTGTATGCTGGTCTGCCACGGTCTCCGCTAGCAAGGGCGACACGTTCTGCTCCGTGCCGCCGACGTCGTACGGCGCGGCCAAGCAGGACCACCCGGACTACAAGGACGCGCTCACGGCGCTCGAGAAGCGCGGCATCGCCACGTGGTTCTCGGACCGCACGGTGGACAACGAGCACCTCGCGACGACCAAGCAGCTCGTGGCCACGTGCCCCGAGTCCTCGCGGCTCAGCGTCGTGGTCTACGGGCTGCCCAACAAGGACTGCGAGGCCGGGTACTCGGCCAGCAACAGCAGCGTCCAGACCGCCGAGGACTATGCCGCGTTCATCGACTCGCTCGTGGCCATCATCGGCGAGCGCAAGGTGCTGTACGTGCTCGAGCCGGACGCGATCGGGCTCATCGCGAACGGCGGCTGCGGGCTCGACGCGCAGTACAAGGAGAACATGCTCGTGGCGATCGGCAAGCTCACCGAGGCGAACGCGAACGCCGAGATCTACGTGGACGTGGGCTTCTGGACGCTGAACGAAGAGACCAAGGCCGGCCAGGTCGCCGACATCGTGCGCGAGCTCGCCAAGGCCGGCAACGGCCGCGTCAAGGGCATCACGCTCAACACGTCCAACTACCGCCCGACCAACGAGATCGCGGCGCTGTGCACAAAGTTCCAGACGGCGTACAAGTCGACCGACCTGCACTGCATCATCGACACGTCGCGCAACTTCAACGAGACCATCTCGGAGGAGTGGTGCAACCGGCGCACGGGCGGCATCGGCCACCCGCCGACGGGCAACACGGGCATCGACAACATCGACTACTTTGTGTGGATCAAGCCGCCGGGCGAGAGCGACGGCGCGTGCGACAAGGACCACACCGCGGACGCGATGGTTGGCCCGGAGGCCGGCAAGTTTTTCCCGGAGCAGTTTGAGCTGCTCTGGAACAACGGCTACCTCCACAAGGTGGACAAGATGGCCGGCATCAACCTGCCGCCCAGCAGCAACGGCGGCAGCGCCACCAGCACGGTCATCGTCGTGCTCTGCGTGGTCGCGATCGTCGCGATCGCGTTCATCGCGTTCATGGTCTACCGCCGCCGCAAGAGCAAGACCTTCGAGATGCAGCACTCGCGCGCCTACTTCGCCTGAGCGATGTCGGACGGTATCGTATTTGAAAGCTATTATCGTAATTCATATCTATTCAAAAAGGAAGGTTTGTTCGAATCGAACCAGTGTATTATCGAAACTCATCATCACTCATGTATACGTTATGAGAGGAGATCGAGACAGCTGATCCCGAGATCACTGACAACAGCATGTCCGCTTTTGTCGTCGGTCTCCTGCGGCACGGATCACGGCGCCTCAATGCGTGCGAGTGAAACGGATCGGACACTACGTATGGACGCCTCCTACAGCGGACCTGTACCGGTGACACAAGTTCAGCACGACGACATTGTCTACTGACGTCCCAGCACCCCGAGAAGCCAGGTCAACTGGGGTCGGTAAGATCAGCCCGCCCTTTACGATTTCCATGACCCAGCCAGCTGGTGGAGGCACCGAGCCAGTCGCGCTTTTGTATCAAGTCCGGACTGCTCGGTAAAGTCTCACTTATTGTAGGGGCTCCGGTGCTGCTTCGGGCGGGCGCGCCCCAGCTGCCGCGGTCTGCTCCGCTACTTGCCCGCGTCACGCGCTACCAGGCGGAGCGCGAGTCTTTTACGTCAAGGAAGAGGCGCCGCTGGCGCTCCGTGTCCACCGTCCGTCGCGCGCCGGGCGCTGGAGGGTGGAAGGTGGCGATGAGGGATGCGCGGATGCGAGGGGAGACCATTCTCCAATTAGCCACACACCGGGGACCATCACCTCCACAGCAGCCATGGTCTTCCGCGCCAGCCTCCTCGCCGCGGCCGCGCTCCTGGGCGTCGCCCACGCCGGCAACCCGAGCACGCTCACCGGCAAGGACGAGCTCTGCTCGCTCGTGCCCAAGTCCTACGCGTCGGCCAAGCAGCTCTACCCGGAGCTGTCGTTCGCCGTCGACGAGGTCACCAAGCACTCGATCGCGACGTGGTACTCGGACCGCAACAGCGACGTCGATACGGTCGCGCAGGAGCTCGTGAGCACGTGCCCCGAGTCCTCGCGCATGAGCGTCGTGGTCTACGGCCTGCCAAAAAAGGACTGCGAGGCCGGGTACTCGTCCTCGGGTCATGTGCAGAGCACCAGCGACTACGTGCAGTTCCTCCAGAAGCTCATGGACACGATCAAGGACCGCAAGGTGTTGTACGTGCTCGAGCCCGATGCCGTGGGCCTGCTCGCCAAGGAAGGTGGCTGCGGCGAGGCCGCGGGCTACCGCGACAACCTGAAGGTCGCGATCCAGATGCTGTCGCAGAACCCGAACGCCGAGATTTACCTGGACGTCGGCTACTGGTCGCTCGCGTACGCCGAGCCGCGCCAGCGCGTGGTCGAGGTCGTCAAGAACCTGATCAGCAGCGGCGGCCGCGTCAAGGGCATCACGCTCAACACGTCCAACTACCGCAAGACCGAGGAGATCGCCGATCTGTGCACGATGTTCCAGGGCGACATGGGCAGCGCCGCGCAGATGAGCTGCGTGATCGACACGTCGCGCAACTACCGCGGCTCGCCCTCGACCGAGTGGTGCAACGTCGGTTCGGCCGGTATCGGTATGCCGCCGACGAGCCAGACCGGTCTCAGCAACATTGACTACTTCCTCTGGATCAAGCCGCCGGGAGAGAGCGACGGCACGTGCGACGGCGCCGGCCACACGAGCGATGCGATGCGCGGCCCGGCCGCCGGCGACTTCTTCGTGGACGGCTTCAAGAAGCTCTGGGACTACGGCTTCTTCGTGGACTCGAAGAACATGGCCAAGTTCAGCGACGGTCCTGTGCCGGCGCCCACGCCGGACGCTACCTCCATCTACCAGACTGGTGCTCCCGCGACGCCGGAGCCGATCACCACAACGGCGGCTCCGGTGCCGGATGTGACCATCTCGACGCCCGTGACCTCGATTCCGGAGACGACCACGGCTGCCCCGGAGAGGACCACGTCGGCTCCGGTCTCGACAACGGCTGCGCCGGAGACGACCACGGCCGCCCCGGAGGCCACGACCGCGAGCCCTGTCGCTACGACTGCTGCCCCGGAGGCGACGACGACCACGCCGTCTGCCACGACGCCTTCGCCCGTGCTGGACTCGACCCCTTCGCCCTCGACCACGCCCGCGCCGGCTGCCACGACCGTGACCCCTGGCTCTGGCGCGACCGACGTGCCGTCGGCCACGCCTGTTGTCACCAAGACGCCCGCCGTCGACTCGTCATCGTCGGGATCCTCGATCGGCTCGCCGTCGGTGGGCGTCCCGACCTCGCGCCCGTCGTTCCGCCCGACGCGCAAGCCGAAGACGCCTGTGCCGACCACGGCCGAGCCGACCGCCACCGAGACGCCGTCGCCGGCCGAGGACATCAAGCAGACCACGACACCGGTCGTCGACGGCGGCCCGAGCACGATCTCTGGCAACCCGAACGCGGCTAACACCAAGAGCGGCCAGGACAGCTCGTCGGCTACGGGCGGCATCATCGCGGCCGTTCTCATCGCCGCGGTCGCGCTGGCCGTTGCGGCTGCCGTCTTCATCCACATCCGCCGTCGTGCGCAGGACGCCACGGCTGACGACATGAAGACCCCCACCACGCTGGACCCGGCCCACCCGGCCTACCTCTCGCAGCTCTAGATGCTGTTGTCCAGCTTGAGCGAGCGGGGCCCCGTTGGTAGAGGCCCCGCGTGCATGCGCTCTCCTCTTGTGTTTCTGTCTGTGTACCAGTCTTTGATGTCGCTAGTGCTACCTAGAAAGTTAGTGTCGAATGCGTTCTAAAGTCAATTGCAACTACTTTTTCAATTCAAACGCTTTCTAGTGAGGGTAGCTCTCCTCTGAAGAGCCTCAACATGTTTTCATTGACGCGGTGACCCGTTAGAGACCACGACACGACCCACATGGGCCCGTGTCGTGACAACACGCGGTGAGAACCGCATTCACGGGAGGTAAAAGCGGTCGTCGACTTCAACGCTCTCGAGCCGAACCGGGGGAGTTCGGTCCGACTTCGGATGGTGCTCGCTGTCCGCGAGTGCATCTCGTCAATCGATCACTTCAACAAGCAATCGCGACGTCCTCAACGATTCGCGGCGCATGGAGAAGTTGGCCAGTCGAGCACCAACGTCAGTGTGGCTTGGATGGATAACCTTCAACGAACGCGCCCTCAACTGAGACGCCGCGCCGTGCGCCGTCTCTCTTCCGACTCCCAGTCGCGATGGTGAGAGAGCGCTGTCGGGTCCTCTACCGGTACCTGTGGTGTGATGTGACGCGACGTCAACGTTTCGCATCGTGGGTGCCGATGCTGAAAGCTGAACCCATGTGGTCTCCCAGTACACATGCTGGTCGCACGCAACAGAGCTGTTCGTCTGGATTCCTTAGATGAGATACAGAACAAGGTGAAACGTTCACAAGTGTTAACACATTTTTCAACCTCTAATGGAATTGTGTCACACTGGAAGTGGTTATAAGCTACCTTGAAATGGTACCAAAATGCATAGTGTAGCCATCTTGTCCATCTGCCTCAAGGATCTCGGTTCTGCCAACCTGAAGCCAGACTCGTTGTTTGGTGAAGAACATGGCTTCATCCTGTCGACTCGTCGATAGATACGAGATATGTTGATGTAAAGTACTAGAGGAACCAGGATTCGAAGTGGCGTGCGGGGAAACACGTCCGTCTCTGCTCTCTATCCACCTATGTGTGAGGAGGTTGCTTGGTGTGCGCGCTGCCAGACGCCGAGAAGATCGAGGACGCCAACCGCAGCACCCTCCCTCCTCCTCATTCTCCAATTCTCCTCCTATCTC
Source organism: Pythium rhizo-oryzae (assembly GCA_027475725.1). Lineage (NCBI taxonomy): Eukaryota > Oomycota > Peronosporomycetes > Pythiales > Pythiaceae > Pythium > Pythium rhizo-oryzae. The sequence continues at coordinate 9,690 of JAMFLL010000882.1, read as the reverse complement.
CCCCATCCAAGCAAGCAGCAGCAGCGCCAAGACCAGCGACTATTGCCTCGACTTGAAGACGCTATGATGACTCGCCTGCTTCGCAACACGCTTGCCGTCTCCGCGCTCGCCGCCGTCGGCGCGCTGACCGCGTCAGCCGAAGAACTCTGTTCGCTCCCGTCGTCGTCGTACACGCCGGCCATGCACCTCTACCCGGAGGCCATGACCGCGCTCAGCACTGTCGAGAAGGCTGGCGTCGCGACGTGGTACACGGACCGCCAGTCGGCCGGCGACTACGCCGCGACGGCCAAGAAGCTCGTCGAGACGTGCCCGGACTCGTCGCGCCTGAGCGTGGTCGTCTACGGTCTGCCCAACAAGGACTGCGAGGCCGGCGCGTCTTCCGACGGTCGAAACACCAACGCCGCGGACTACGCAGCCTTCATCAAGACCCTCGTGGACACCGTCGGATCCCGCAAGGCGCTCTACGTGCTCGAGCCGGACGCCGTCGGGCTTCTCGCGAAAGAAGGCGGCTGTGGCGTGGGCGCCGGATACGAGGCCAACCTGCTCAAGGCCATTGAGTTGCTCTCGAGCAACCCGAACGCCGAGATCTACGTCGACACGGGCTACTGGACGCTCGAGTACCCGGAGTCGGCTGCGCGCGTGGTGTCGGTCATCAAGGAGCTCCAGACCGCGGGCCGCGTCAAGGGCATCACGCTCAACACATCCAACTACCGCAGCACCGTGTCGATGGCCCAGCTCTGCTCCAAGTTCCAGGACGCCATGGGCTCGACCGACCTGAACTGCATCGTCGACACATCGCGCAACTTTGACAACGGCGCGTCCACCAACGAGTGGTGCAACCTCAAGAGCGCGGGCATCGGCCACCCGCCGACGGACGACACGGGCTACAGCAACCTCGACTACTTCCTTTGGCTCAAGCCGCCGGGAGAGAGCGACGGCGACTGCTCCTCGCGCACGAACGACGCGATGCGCGGCCCGGGCGCCGGTGACTTTTTCTACGACGGCTTCAAGGCGCTCTGGAACCAGGGCTACTATGTGAACGAGCTCAAGATGGCCAAGATCGGCGAGCCGGGCGCTGCGCCGGCGCCGGCGCCATCAACGCCTGCTGCTACGCCCGCGCCGATCTCGACGACGCAGGCACCGACCACGCAGCCGCCGACTACACAGGCGCCGGTGGTGACAGTCGCGCCGATCATCACGCCGGAGCCGACTAGCACGACCGAAGCGCCGATCTTCCAGCGCCCGATCACTGACGCGCCTGAGCCCACGACGACGCAGCCACCGGCCGCGACGCCCCAGCCGATTGTCACTCCGGCGCCGACCTCCATCACCAGCACGCCGATCACTGTGGACCCTTCGCTGCCCAGCGGCGACGCCGGCTCATCGGTCGGCGGCGACGGCGACGAGAGCCCGATCCAGAGTGATCCATCGGCCAAGCCCATCAGCGGCGAGGCGACGACGATCCCCACGCCGGCGCCGCCGCAGCCGCGCCCGACGCCGGCCGTGAGCCGCTTCCGCGAGTCGGTCGCGCCCATGGCCGTCAACGCCGCGAGCGTCGAGAACGACTTTGGCAAGCGACTGCTCAACGGCATTATGATCTTCTTTGTGGGCGCCGTCGCGGTGCTGGGCGCTGTGATCATGATCAACCGCGCGCGCGAGAACCGCCTCAAGAAGGCCATGTATTACAAGGGCGACTCGTTCTCGGTCAACGTGATCCCGCACACGCCACAGTCGATGCTCGAGGCCTCGCCGGCCAACCATTTCCGCGCGTTGTAAGCGCCCAGTCGTGTGTGAGCCAGCCTCAGCTCCAGCCTCGGGCTGCTCTTTGTTTGATGTTTGTCATCGTCGCCCCATGAGCCGCGTATCACCTTCCTGTTCCGTGTAGTGTATGGCCTCATTTTGATATCTGTGTAAAAGAAGTGCCCCGCGTCGATAGTGGCTCACAAAGGAATGAGCCAACGACCGGGGTCATAGGAGAACCCAAATGAACATTCGTTTCTTAGCACCATGAGTGGTCATGACCAGGCCGTTGTTTCGTTCTCTCTTTGGAAAGCCAAGGGAATCACAGTACGAACCCCGTCGCCTCCGTGCGTGATCCGTTGGAATCTGAATTGATGGCCTCGCTATCAACTACTAGTACCGCTAGCTTTAATGCGCGCCAACGAAGGTACCGGTACGATTGAGCGGCCGGCTCGCCCGGGTGAACAATGCACATTGCCCCGTACTGGCACTGTGCGTCAGCTCGTTCACCTGCGCCGAAAGCCGCACTTCGTTCGAAGGCTCGTGGGGGACAAGGCGCGGGGACTCGAGGCACGTGCGTGTTGGGACAGGTCTCTGCATCAAACCGCCTTTCATGGGGATGAGCAAATACGCCCGGCGTAGCCTTTGCTCCTTGAAAACGTTTTTTTCCTCGCTCATGCAACACTCCAACGCACTGCGGCCATTTCCGAATCACCGATCACTATCAGACGGCCGTCAAGTGTTGGTTCGATGCGCAAACCGAAGAGAACTCCAAATCAAAGGGAGACGACAACCTCACAAAGTCCAGTAACGGATTGTTTGAGCAACAACGCGAGGTCGCTTGCGATGGTATTCGAATTCACGCAGCGTTCCTCGATGATCGATGGTCATTCTATGTACAAGTGGATGCACGACGGTTCCGCCCTGGTAAAAGGAGTTGGCGATTGTACGCCTCCTCAAGGCCGGCACTTCTACTGTACATACACGTATAGCTATGGCACTCGTGTTTTCAAAAAGCGCCGCTTAGACGGTGGGTCGTGGGCCAACGCAAGCAGTGTCGAATCCAAGAACCCTCAACCCGTCCGTCAGAGCGATACCACGGTCCGCGTACGTCGTGTCAAACAACTACGTTCTGACGAGATCGCACAACAGGAGGCAATGCGCTGCGACTCTGTTGAGCTTGCATTGGCGATATTGGCGATACAGCTCTTTGTCAGCCGTGCGCTGACATTGTGAGACTGGTCACAACCACATCTAAATAATTAATTGGCTGTGGAGATATCTTCGGATCTACTTATATAACGGTGGTCGAGCAGCCTCCAAGCTGAGGAGTGGTCTCTGTCCCTTCTAGTCGGCACTCTGCAGTGAATGTGGTTGACACAGCGGACGCCCAGATGTCTTAACTGGAGAGCTACCGTCGACTGTTTAGAGCACGCTTGACGCATGAAGACCAATGCCGTCGTGATTGGCATTTCCCCACACGTCTTGTTGACTAGCAAACGCGACGGTAGAAATTCGTTTCGGGTATTTATACCGGTGTTGGGGTTCAGCGCTCGATATATACCCAAACGTAAGCGCAAGATTTGTTTTCCGTAGCTCGATCGGCGCCGTCCTACACTCGTTTTCGAGTCTGAACACTATGATAAACCGCGACACGAGTCGTTTGTTTCGACAAGTCCCAAGCCATTATACAATCCCCGAATCAATCGGAGAAAACGAGCTGTAGCTTTGTCCAGAATATCTGAGTCCGTATCGCCGCGGCCCCAGTCCGCGTTATTCTGCCAGCGCCGCCGCGTCACGGGACCACTGGACTGCAACTGCAAGGCGTAAAGAAGCAGGCTCACTCACAGAGGCGATGCAGCTCAAGAGAATTGACCCCGCCATATTCATTCTCAGTAGGTACCGGTAAGGTTCCACGGTTTGGATTCACAATTGTACATCATCCTCAACCTTCCGACAAACAAAGAACGAGCGGATGGAGAACAACGTGATCTAGGTCTCGAATGATCCAGAAAATTGCAGTTTGTATGATAACGAGTAGTGAGCATGGGGCGTGAGAAGCTTCCACTGAAAGGCTGGAAGTCTAAGCCCCACTCCGGACCGGCTGGGGCGGAGTCCGCTGGCGACACCAGCCAGCGGAAGCCCCCAGCCCGGTCGAAGAGGCGTCTTTTTCGAACAAACTTTAACTGGGATCCAGCCCCATCTCCCGGGCTTCGCCACCCCACACGCAACTCCGGACAAGACCGCGCGCCGCCGGCCACAGACCGCATTCCTCAATCGCACCTCCAAGGCAGCCACGTACAGTGTATCAAAGTCATGGAAACGCTATCGCTCAAGCCAACCACATCCACGACTTTCTCAGCTCGCCGACGACGCTGCGCGATCACCAGCCAGAGCCGGCGCATCCACCCGGTTGCTGCCAGAACGATATCACAGCCGCCGATCCGCGTGCGCATCGCCTATGAAGACGACGCCGTGTACACCGGCGTGCTCGCCAACATGTACCGCCTGCTCCGCGTCGCGCAGCAGAACGAGGACCCGCCGGCCTCAACCAGCGCGCTGCTCGCGAAGAAGGCGCTCCAGTACCGCAACATCCTCGCGCGCGCGCAGGCCGTGGACGTGGACGACCCGACGTTCGACGTCGCGAGCTTCATGGGCGTCACGTGGTCCAAGGGCGTGGCTAGTCGCTGAAGTTGACGGAAACTGCATGTGCTAGTTGCGCAAAATTCTACAAAATTAAATGAGACCGTGAATACAAATGGTGAATACTGATATGGATACACACAGAATCAAGGTGTGGATGTTTACGTTTGATCGAAAACACGGTGGTGTGGAAATGTAGTACCCGCTTCAGAATATTTTCCATTTGCCCTCGAGTCTCGAGTCGAGGATATTGGAAGTTCACGCTGAGGTAGCTTTCAACACAGGGGAAACGAACCTATTGTGGGCAAGGCTGGATGGTCCGCATGGATATGCCACCTTGAGCGAAACAAGAACGCGAAATGTTACTAAAGAGCATGCGAGCGGAATCCGAGCGCCCGAAGGAGTCGACACAGTCTCAGTTGAGTGTGGACTCTTCACCAGGTTTGCTATCCTGTAGGAGTTATAGGTCCACTCACGCGACCAAGAGCTCGCCGAACTTTTGGCTTTTCGATCCCAGATCCTCTAAGGAATCATCACCACTTCAGTGGGTGCCCGCGGCTGTAGATATCGTCGATACGCAGAGGATGTGTAGTGTGTTTGGTTCTCCACATCCATACACCGCTCTATTTGGCGACCACATAGGACAGTGGGCTGCTCAACCGAATAAGAGCTGTGCCCAACGTGCTTTGGCGTGTAGCTTCCCCCGCTATTGCCGCGGACAGCGTGAGGAGGCCGGCGTATCTCGTGACAACATGTCTTGACTCCTCTTGAAGTTTGCCCTGGTCAACATGGCGTGTCTTGCGTGTGCCTATATGCAGAGGGGAAGCTGGTGTCCAACGTGTTTTGAGACGATGCGTTCGCGAGTCTGTGGTAAGGATGGGCGCCGCGCCGTTTCACATTCCGGTGGGTGCGTCGAAAGCAGGCGACCAACCAGACGCGCTCCCCGTTAAAACGATCGACGCGGCCTCATCGCTCGCGCGAATTCTGAGGCGTTCGGCGCGCTCCCGCCACGTGACGACGCCACGGTGGCGGCCGCCTCACGAAGGCAGAAATATCGCTGCTGAATGACTCTGCGTAAAGACCGTTTCTCTCTTCTATGGTGCTGGACTGTGGGACCGCCGTCATCATTGCGGGTGTGGTGTCGATGGTGTCCAAACGGCTTGTGGCAAGCGGGTAGGTCTCCGATACCGCAGGGCAAGGGATGAAGAAGACCCGTGGGTCAGACGACGCAGCGGTGCTAACCTCAGTACGTACAATGATGCTGTCGAGCGAGTGCGCGCGCGAGAGAGACTGTGTCTATCGCCTTGGTATGGCAACGTTCGCATATAGGAGACCAAGTCTCCATGTGTGGATTCCCCTCATGCGAGGTGTGATCTAGATACGAGTCGTAAGCAGTAGTGGAGCAGATCGTCCACTACGGATGCTGCTGCTTGAAAGTTTTGAGACCGCGCTGGTCGCACTTGACAACCTCGACGAGCATTCAACAGCGCCAGATGCCGACTGGCAACCCCGTTCAATGGACCGTGGGCACATAGTCCTCCGGAAGAAGTCGAACTGAAATACTATATGAACAACATCTAGTGCCCTAAAAGTGCGACACCTACCAGCCAGCGCAGGCGGCAAACCTCATGGAGCTTCACTCTGTGACTCGGCTTTGCACCACCTCACCCGCAGAAACGCCTGGATGTCGAAGTCCGGATCGCTCAGGTCCACGGTCTCGGCGCGGCGCAAGAGTCTCCGGTGACGCAGCGCCTTCTTCGCGAGCCGCACGCGATTGCTCTCGTGGTCGCGAGCGGATTGGCGCACCTCCGTGGCCGCTCGCAGTAGCCGCAGCATGTTCGCGATCGAGTGGCGCGGCAGCGCGTCGTCGCTATAGACGATGCGGATGTGCGTTGCGTGGTGCTCACGCTCGAAGGCGTGGCTGCCGTCATACCGTGGTGACGAAGCGTGGTGTCCTCGGGGCGTCGTTGTCTCACTGTCGGGCAGACCGCCTTCCGTGTGCAGCTCGTGGCCGGTGCCGTCGAATGCAACGGGAGGCACTTGCTGGCCAGAACTCGTCGGCGCCGGCGTTGGGTCGTCAGGCTCACGGTCTTGGAACATGGCTTTTGTGAGTGTTGGTGGTTTGTCGCTTGACGGGGCAAATTGCCAACTGGGAAATGTTTCGTGTCGTGGCTTGTGAAGACCCGGCCACTGTTGGGGCGGAAACACGACGATAATGTTCTCTCCTTCTTTCTTGTTCGCCAGTCACGCGGTGGCTTTTGAAGGGGGGGGGGGGGGGGGGGTTATTTGCTCCACACATAACGCGTATGAGACGTGAACAAGACCTGCGCCAAAGAGTTGGTTCGTCTCTCGAGGGTGGATTTACTTACAGGTTGCTCTCTCTTTCCCTGCCATGTCGTCAGTTGAGCTTACGGTACGGTACTGAGCGATGGGACTTAGCCTTCGCGCACTGCGCCGTGGTTCTCGCAGCATTGTTTAACAGCGCCGGATCCCAGGAAACTTGCAGCGCCAACGCGCCACCTCAAGCCGCAACAGCGACATGGTCCTTTTTATGTGCAATCCCGAAACCGTGAAGGATGCGCTGGAAATGTTTCGGGAAAGTCGTGGTCTCAGTTATGTACTGTTGGGTATGCGAGAGAAGACCGAGGAAACTTTGTTGTGTGAATGCAGCTCCATGCGTGACTGGAGAGCGCATTCAGTGTAATGACGAAGCGAAACCTTAGCGTGGGCGAGTTTTATCCTGTTTCATGCGATGAATTTGGACTGCGACGGCGTGCTGTGGCATTCCGCCCAGCAAATATCACAGGGCAGCACGCCTTGCTGTGTTTCGAACTCCTTTTACGATTCGAGTGAGAGTATCTGCTGATGCAACGGAATCGACGCCGGTTGTGCAGCAACTGATACTGTCCCATTGAAGCGGCAATGCATTTGGGAGGGTTCCTGAAACGAAACCCACGCAATATTGTGCAGCGCGGTGTTAGGCAGTGGAGCCCCGCATGCGTGTGGGCGGGATCTCGTGGTTTTCGTGTCGTAATTCTGCATAACGATAGTCGATCTCAATATAATACGTTGAGCAGAACATGGCCTTTGTGATTCCCAAAGATGCCATGAATTAGGAGATCTGGCTTGTCCTGCGAGAAGGAAGCGTTTCTGGTTCAAAATTTGGGTCCTGCCAGGCAAGAAACGTCCGAGACCTCTCTTCGCAACGACTTACGAAGTTCAAGGGATGGGCTGAGAGAAGATCAGTGCAGCGCAAACAGACCAAGAAACTGCACCACCGTTGTGAAACTCAACGAGCTGTGCCTTATTATTGGGTAAATTTAGCGGTACACCGAAGCCTTTCGCACACGCCATTCCATACATCCAACGGGTTCCATGCTGTGTTCTCTATGAGGGACCATTAACAAGCTCACGATCTGAAGTACGGATATCCTCTTTACCTAGCAATGCGAGAATATGCTAGTCTACTCCTCAAGCGAACGCCTTGCAACTCGATGGAAGGTTACTGGCGTACGAGTACAGATCGGGTGCGCTGGAGGGCCGCCTTTTACGCAATCAGTCCATCCGCCCTGAGAATCTGACTCAGAGCCCCGAGAGTGAGGGGTCGCGCAGGACGGCGCTCAGAACTTGTGTTTGGGGAGTGCTATCGCTATCGCTGGCATTACCGTCGAGCGATTTGTTTGCCGCCTGCCGCTTTTACTGTCACTTGACGACCTCCTGGACCTCTTTGAGATATGAGTTTCCTGAATGGAAGCATCGCCCCGAGGACTTGACAAGGAGCCTGGATGCGGTGGATGGAGCCACCGAGGAGTCTCGGAGTGCAGCGGTCGATTCGCAACTTGTCCTTCAGACGTCGGTGCGTGAAATCTCCGGTCTTTGACTGGTAAAGGTATAATTTAGTGTTGAGCTCACACCCTTCCTAACGTGCATAGCCGGTCCTGATCTAAAACCCCACGGAGTCACCCATTGAGGAGGTGGGGCATATATCATAGACACACGACTGACCAATGCATGTATCCTGATTGTACACACGAAAGTCGCGACGCGCGAGAACATATCATCGGTGTGGCACGTGGACTCGCAGGCCATCTCCGGGTCGGTTCATTGTTTTTCAGCGTGTTCCGTTCCAAATCTTTCGATCTTTCTCGTGCCGCTGCTTCCCGCACGTGCCAGCGCTCGTTCTCACTTCCAATGATTCCACACATTCGGCGTCTCAACAGACCTTGCAATGGTTAGAAGCGAACCCGAGTAGGCTGCAGATGAGGAGAGATTGGCGAGAGATTGTGGTGTATTAGATACAAAAGCAGTAGCCCAGATCACGATAACCCTTCGCGCAGACCGATCAACACCAGTCTGCGCCGAAAGGGCGCCGTCAGCCAATGGAGCCATCAGCTGGGGCGCGAGAAGTGAGCGTAAGGACTCTCCGGTAGCAGAGCTACATGAAGAAAGGGCGAGGCCCATCCAAACGCTTTGAAAAGACGAAACCCGCAGAGTGCGACAGCCGTTTGACGTGGACTGCAGAACCGCACAGCGGGGTTGTGCTCCTTAGCCGCAGCATAGGGCACGCACGTGGACGCACGAAGCGCCCTCGTGTTGGCGACATTTGACCGAAGGGTTGCCAGGCCCCTCAGCGGTGGATGCTGGACCCACTCCCCCGGAGGATGAGCGGAATCGCAGCGGGTTGTCCTTGGCCTTCGTGACGTGGAGCAGCGACGGCCTGGACGTTCGTAAACACTCCCTCGCGCCCTCGTGGCACAGCGTCTCGCCTTCGTGGCGTGGAGCAGCGACGGCCTGGACGTTCGTAAACACTCCCTCGAGACGGCTGCTGATGCCTCACGCGTCACCTACATAATCACGCAATGGCGGTGGCTCCAAAACAATTACGGTACCACTTTTAAAGAACATTAACCGGCAGCTGCCGTGGGTCCCGATAGCGCCATCTCGTGTGACGAATTTTAGCGAGGGAGGTATAACTCAAACGTGAATATCACGCGGCGCTCACAGACGAGGTTCCGATCTTAACCGGCCAGCGGCGCGGTCATTTCATATTGAACACGATCGCGAGCGTCCTCCCTCTTGCGTGCGTCTGGGTGCGTGGATGGTACGCCCCCAATTATCTTCGTGAGATAAATCGTCAAGGTCACGTGTACAACGGATAGGATCCCTCACAACAGCACCTACGACTCTACTAGGCGATACCCTGCTCATGTTCTCGAAGCGAAGCGAAGAGTTAGGCAGCATGCGAAGGAGACAAGAATTGACTACTAGCGGGACAGCTGCAATTGGCCAACAAATGCTTGGGAGATG
>JAMFLL010000881.1:11785-23805 GCA_027475725.1 Pythium rhizo-oryzae | reverse complement strand
GCCGCCGCGCCCCGGGGTCTGTCCCCGCCCTCCCCAACACACCCCCCTCCCCGCCCCGCGGAATTCCTCCATGATCGTCCGCCCCGCGCACACAGACGCAGATGCGGGGGACGCGGGCATTTACCTTTCCGGTCGGCGGGTCGTTCTGAGCTGTGAGGTCCGGCGAGCGTGCGGACCGCACGCTACCGCAACACACAACACCCGTCCAACTCGACGGGGCTGTTCGTTGGTCCACTAGTGGGCCAATAAAACCTCGAGGTTTTATGGACCACCAGAACCAATCCGCGGGGCGTAAAACGGATCCGCACGGACACGGGGAGAACGTCAGCAGCACGCTGGTGGGTGACTTACCGGTATGCGCCGCGGTGCTTCAACTTTACCGGTAGCCAGACCGGTATTGACCATAAAACCGGTTATAGACCGGTATAATACCGGTATCATCGCTGGTGGCAGCCTGCGGAGAAACAACACTCCGACACCAAAGCCCGAATATGAGCGCGCTGCCGTCCAACGCCCGCGCGGGCGACGCCGCCGCGGACGCGAACGGCCTGTCTCTGCGCCTCCTCGGCGCCAAGCGCGTGCCGCTCGCGGGTGCCGCGCCGCTGGCAGCCGGCGGCAGTGCCAGCGGCAGCGCTGGCGCGCTCCACGCGGAGCCCAACGCCGAGCAGTTCGCGCGCTCGGTGGCGCTCATGGCGGCGGCGCACGTGGCGCGCGGCGTGGGCTTCGAGGCGGTGCAGCGCTCGGCGGGCGACGCGCTGGCCGAGATCCTGGGCAAGTACATCCAGCGCATCGGCGTGGCGGCCAAGGACGTCGCCGAGCACGCCGGGCGCACGCAGCCGCGCGCGACCGACGTGGCGAGCGCGCTCGAGGACCTGCTGCCCGTGCCGCTGGAGCTCCCGGACCTCATCAAGGCGCTGCAGACCGCCAAGCGGCCCTTCCCGAGAGGTGCGTGCGTGTGTGTGTGTGTGGCACATCTCCTTCTCGTTGATGTATCGTAGGCTCACGTGAGTCTCGTTTGGGGGACACATGACCAGATATCCCGTCGTTCCCGGTGCGCAAGAACGACCTGGCCAACTCGACGCTGGACCAGAGCAAGATCGGCAGCCGCGAGACGCTCCCGGCGTACGCGCCGAGCTTCTTGCCGCCGCTGCCCAACCGCCACACGTACAGCAGCGAGTCGCGCGTCGTGGTCGAGCGCGAGCGCGACCACAAGCGCACGCGTCTCGATCTGCTCGCGCAGAAGAGCCACGTGCAGCAGTCGCTCCACGGGCTCGACAGCGCTGCGCCCTGTACGTGCCCTGCTATGGTGCTGACGGAGCTCTGGAGAACCGACTCAACTCACATTTTGTCTATCTTCCGTACGCACCCTCCACAGCCACGACGCCCGCGATCGCGCCGCAGCAGGCATGGAACGCGTTTCAGGGCATGGCGAGCGAGCCCGCGAGCGGCAATCCGTTCGTGCAGCCGCCCGTTGTCCACCAGGCAATCCAAGCCAAGAAGAGCGTTTTTGGTGCGCTCCCCGACCGCGACTTCGCGCCGGCTACAGGCCGCGACCGATCGCAAAAGAAGCACAACGCGCTCGATTCGTCTACTGGGCTGAACAAGCTGCCGAGGTACGGACGAGGAAGCTGAGGATGAGACGGTCGCGATAAATTGACTGACGGATCAATGTACGAGCAGCCAGGAGCTGGGCAAGGAAGAGAAGATTCTGGCTGGCACATTCCACGACGGCGACTCGGAGTAGATGACAGCTCCAGAATGCGGCACAAGCATCGGCCAACAACACACGAGAGGACCTTTTCACCTGGGCGGCAAGGCGACGAGTAGCCGTTCAACCATAATATATTGAGCGACGAAAAGACAGATGATGAGTGGTGGTCCACATGATGTGACGAGGGGAGAAATGAGAGCAAAGCAATAGCTGGATTGGTACGTAAACAGTGTGGTCTAGACAGCTTTCCCGTCGACTGAGCGTGACGACTGTGACTGCACGACGTCTTCCAGCTCCTGCTGCGTGGCCCCGCCCTTGTCGTACGGGTACGCCTGCTCAAGGCGTCGCAGATTGCGCTTCTGAATAATCTTGTACACGACGATCGCCAGGAGCAGCAGCGCGACACCGCCGACGATACCGGCAACGACAGCCGAAGGCCCAAAGCCCTTGGTCGACCCAGAACCACCGTCTTTGAGCGGGATCGTGCAGCGCGGACCGCCCCACGAGTTTTGCGTGCACACACAAGTGCTGTTCTTGGAGCACTTGCCCGTGACGATCGTAGCGACCGCGACGGTCGAGACGGTGCAGTCACTGTTGGAGAAGCACGGCGCGCCGCCTTGCACCTCGATCCACTTGTTCTTCGCGTCCTCGTACTGCTCCAAGTGGCCATCGATCCACTCTTTCGTCGGGTGCGTGGCGGGGTCGCAGCCAATAGACATGGCCGAGCCGGGTGTTGTGTCCTGGTAAATCCGAATGTAGTCGATCTTCATGTACATAGGGAACTCGTCGCAGATCTTGTTCACCTTGGCGTCCTTGCCGTCGCCACGGCACGGCTTTCCCGGGTTGGGCGGCTTTGAGCCCCAGCTCGTCGAGAGCGCCACGTTGAAGATGATGTACAGGGGCTCTTCAATCATCAGCTTGCGTGGGTTGGACTTGGCGGCGTCTTGCGGCGGGTTCTCCATCGCCTCAGCCGGGATCTCGTAGATCGCGACGCCCTCGACCATCCAGCGGACGTATCCCTGGCGACCTGTGACCCACTCGAGCTGATACTTCAAGTAGCCCGTGTAGGCCGCGAGCGGGAGCCCCGAGTTGGCCGAGAGCGCGTCCATTTGGTAGTTGAAGCTGGGCATCGTGTTGGACTCGGCGTTTCCGTCACGGAGAGGGTCCGAACACTTGAGGTTTTTGTTATCCGGATCGCACAGGTATGAGCCCTGGTACCCGTTGATGACGGGCATGCAGCCGCCCACGTCGTTCACGCCCCAGCGGCGCGTCGTGTTGTCAATGCGCCCCAAGTCGGCGTACCCGTCCTTGGACGCCGGGCACGCATTCACCGTGCTGCACGTGTTGTCGGACCAGCCCTTCTGGCCATTGGCCACGACGGTCGCGGCGTTCTGGATCTGCGAGCCCACTGGCGTGCACATGGTGTTGGGCGCGTACCGCAGGCCCTGATACCAGCTGCGGTACGGGCGCTGCGCGTACGTGGCGTTCGGGATGCCGGGAAAGTTGGCGCCCACGGTCTTGCAGGCGCCGCCGTAGAAGCAGTACGTATTGTCCTTGTCGGCTGCGCCGGGCGGGATCTGGCGGAATTTGTCGGGCATGCCCGGCGCGACCTGGATCGACGTGGACACGTCCGTGCCGCCGCCCTCGAGCAGGTCGATCTCGGGCGCGCCGCGGCCCTGGAACTTGTTGAGCCCGTACCCGGGGTTGCCGTCGCAGGCGCTGATGCGCTGGCTCTTGCGGAGCTCCTGGTCGCACTCGTTGTAGCTCCAGGGCCACATGCGGTTGGTCGAGCCCGTGAACAGCGCGCGCCCGAGGTTGCCGAGGAACCAGATACCGGGCCACGTCGGGTAGTACTCGATCTTCTCCACGCGGCGCTTGCTGTCGCCCAGGTCCGGGTTCCCGGACGCCGCCGAGACGGCGCCGGGCAGCTGCGCGCTCACCTCGACGTAGCCGCCCTGGAAGCAAAACTTGTTCCAGCTCTGGACCATGCCGGCGCGGTAGTACATCGAGTGGTCCTGGAACTCGGGCGGCCGCGTGTACGCGTTGAAGACCGAGAACGTGATGTTGGGCTCCTCGCGGATCTCGATCTGGAACACGCCGCGGCCGTCCGACTCGTTCTTGGTCGACGTCATGTTGATCGAGTAGTACTCGAGCGCCGCGTTCACGCCGTCCGGGAGCTCGAGCGCCGTCCAGAGGTAGTCGCCGCCCGCCGAGAAGTCGCGCCCGGGCACGTTGAACTCGTCCGAGAACACGAGCTCCCACGTGTCGCCGCGCGAGCTCACGACGCTGAACGCGCTCGACGGCGTGTGGACGTCCACCCAGGGCTTGACGCCCGACTTGGCCGCGTACTTGGCGTTCGCGGCCGAGTCGTTGGCGCCACGCGCGCCAGGCAGCGCCAGGCACAGCGCCAGCGCCGTGGCAATGGCGGCCGTGGCAGTCGTGGCACGCATACTGGAGGCCACAAGGAGGTGCGGGCGTTGGTTTCTGCCGCAGTTGGAAGAGTGAAGAGGCCGTCTGGGTTTGTTGTTTTTGTGTTTTCGTTGCTGTTGGTTTTGCGTCAGTTGAGCCATGTTTGTTGGTTGGGTCGCTTTTTCTCTTCAAAGGATGCGGCAAAGAACAGTCCAACCCTTTGGTGAGGTTTTATCACCCATACAAAAGGCAAGACAAATGAGCCCTAAAACCTTAACGGAGTGGCACCCCATAGTAAAAGGTGACGGCCCCACAAAAAATTCGCGATCCTCCGGAAACCCGTGGCGCTGACATATGACTCAGTCCACAACCAAGGGAAACCCTCTTTTATTGAATAAAAACCTGTGTAAATGCGATAATCTACCTAAAAAACTCTATTAACGGATAAAAATGAAAGTATACGTGAATATCATGTATAGAGGGTGCTTCTGTGTTGACATGGCCGCCGTCACCCAGGTGGCGATGAGTTCCAGCCGCCATGTCGCAGTCGCCGCTCGCTCCTCCTGGCGACGAAGATGATGGCGCCATAGAGATTCCGCCACCTGCGTTCGCTCACTCCCATCCACGAAAATGGAACATCCAGCCGTCGCTGGCGACCGCTGGCGTGTTATGACAGAGGCTCCGTCATGGTCATTACGTATGGGGATTAAAATCTGCGACGTGTGCGCCGCTCCAGTCTCCTTCTCACGGCGGCGTGTGGCCCGTCCAAAGGCAGTCACGGTCCGGATGCAGCAGCCGCTGCAAGAGCGGCGCCGCGGCGCGGATCGCGCGGCAGTCCACGTGCTCGGGCAGCACGAGCTCGCGCAGCACGCGGCAGAACGCGCCGCCATCAAAGCCAGCGATCTCCGTGTCGCGCAGCCGGATGCACTCGAGCAGCGGCAGCGCACGCAGCGGCGACACGTCTTCTACATCTGTGCAGCTCACATCCACGTGACGCAGCTCGGTGAGCGCGCACAGCGGAAGCAAGCTGCGGATGCTCGAGTAGCTCAGGTCCAAGTGCCGCAGCTTGGTGAGCGCGCTCAACGCCGAGAGGTCTAGCGGCGTTGGGCGCCCGCGCGGCAGCTCGTCGTCGCCCAGAATGTTGCTGCGCACCATCGCACACGAGTGCTCAAAGTGCGTGAGATTCGGCGCACTGCGCAGTGTCGAGAGATCCTCCATAAACACGTCGATGAGTCGCAACTCCCGTAGCTGTGGCGCGTACTGCAAGTTGTGGAGGCTGCCCAGCCGCAGTCGGATAAGGTGTAGCACCCGCAGCTTCGGGTGGACCACGGCCGCGAGAGGCACGTCCGGCTCGCGCGTATAACTCGTCTCAACCCGCAGAGATACGAGATGCGGGAGTGCCACGGGCGGCACGCGCCCGGACATCGAATCACCCGATAGATCGAGGTGCTCGAGGAAGGCCATGTGTTGGAGAACAGTGAGGTTCACTCGAGTGCGTGCACTCTCCGGCCGCTGAGAGAACATGGGTCTTATTCGACCGTCGAGGACGCGGAGGTTGCGGAGGCACGAGACGACCACACTCACGCTTGGCTCAACACCGACACTTGGCCATGTCGTGTTGTACATCTTGAGCGTTTCGAGTTCTTGGACGTAGCAGATTGAGGAAACGTGGGTGAGGCCACAGCCCGAGAGGTCGAGATAGCGAAGAGATGAGGCACGCGCGCCGAGCGGCGTCAGGTCGCTTGCTTGAGAACGCGCGAGACTGAGAGACTCCAAACAAGCGAGTTCAGCGAGCGGCCACAGATCTACAACCGGGGTTTCTTCCAGCTTCAGGCTGCGCAAGCGGAGCAGTGAAGCGATAGGCGTCAAGTCTGCGATGTTGCAGTGGCTGAGATCGAGGTGCTCAAGCCGCGCGAGTCGGCCGATCACCGAGACGTCGTGGACGGCCCACGACGCCAGTGTCAATGATTCGAGCTGCGACAGTGCACCGAGTGCGCCGAGATCACCCACGCTCCCGCAGCGTATGACCAACGATGTGAGGTTGTTGAGGCGGGCGATCGGATCCACGAGCGCTCTTTGTGTTCGCACCACGAGCTCCAAATTTTGAAGGCGCTCCATCCCAGTAAACAACCCAGCCAGGTCGTCGACATGCGCGTCCAGTTCGAGTCGCACGACACCAGAAAGGCTTTGGAGCGATGCAACGGCCTCGCGGCCGAGTTCAAGACGATCCGCGTCGTCGTCCTCGTCGCCATCGTGTCGACGAGCGACGCGTAACGTCGTCAGCACGGGCAACCGCCGCAACAGAGGGAGATGGCTGGGCTCCGAGATCGCTACGTGCCGCGCAAGCGGCGAAAGTCGCGCAAGAATGCCGCTCACGACAGCGTCGCTGCGTGGAGTAGCGGGCACGACCACGAGCGCAGACCGGAAGAACGCGCCGCGCAGCGCCGACGCCGCGAGCGCGCGCGAGGTGCTCGAGAGAAACTCGGCGTCCTGCCACTCGAGGAACGGCAGCAGCAGCGGGATGTGCGGCGCCTGCTCGGTCAGGAAACGCTCCATTGCTGCGAGAGTCTCCGTGGTCTCCTCCGGTCAGGACGCGGGCCGCCGCGCGGCGTCGTGTCCCTCATGTTCTGGTTCCTTTCCCAGACGTGATGAACGCAAACGGCACTTTTGACCAATCCTATGGCGCACAGCCAATGAAACCCCTGCGAAACAGAACGAGAGCGACCAAACCGGTCCACAATGGACTCCATTGGAGTGCGTGCCGCCTATGGAGGGAAATAAGGAGGGAACATGTGCATGCGTGTTCATGTGGTGCTATGATTTTAAATATTGGTCTTCGCCTCTTCTACCCTAAAGGTAGGAGGCGACTCTAACTACTGCTTGCTACGAGCTAGTAACCTAACAACTGAGCGGTGCGTAGTGGGTGAAACCCGTCGACACGACCGGCACGGCGCACTGGTGCTTCTGCAGCGCCTGCTGGAGGCTCGGGAGCTTCGAGGCGGGCGTCTGCACATATTCCGGCACGGCGGGCGCGATCACACGCGGCATGAGCACCTTCTGCTGCGCGTCCAGCACGCGCGGCGTCATCTCGCCCGTCGGGAGCGCGGCGCCTTCGGTGGCGTTCTCCCAGTTGAGGTGCGCGACACAGAAGCGCTTGGTCTTGCGGCTGCGCATGCAGTTGGGCACCTCGCAGCGCTGACCGCCGCCGTGGCTCCAGCAAAAGTCGCTGCGGCTCTGCGCGCCCTTGGTGCAGCCCTCGAACTGGCAGCGGCGGCCGCCGCCGTGGCCGCGGCACAGTCCGCGGCTGACCGAGATCTTGTCACAGTCCGGGATCTGGCACTTTTTGCCGCTGCTCGCGCAGGCCTTGCCCGCACGACGGCGCTTGACGCCGCCCGACGTCGAGGAGGCCTCCGAACCCGTCGAGTTCTGCGGCGTCGACGAGGTCGAGCTGCCCGAGTCCGAGTGGTACGGGGAGCTGGGGCGGTACGTGGGGCTCTGGTTGTGGAGGTGGCGCGTGAGCGACGGCAGCACCGGGAGCGAGGAGCGCTGGGACATGGTCGCGAGCGCGGTCAGCGCGTCGGTCGTCTGCGCGTCCTGGCGGTACATGTACTGCGGCGGCGGCGGCGCGAGCTTGGGCGCGGCCGCCGGGAGGAGCGCTTCGAGGTGGCGCACGAGCTCGTGGCCGCGCGGGAGCACAATGGACGAGCCGTGGCGGCCGTCGCCGATGGAGATGGAGATGGTGCCAGCGTCCATGTCTCTCTGTTTGTAGACCGGAGGGAGGAGAGGCTTGTGAGGGAGGGCTGGAGTCTTGGGAAATGAACGGCCTTCTAGCTCAGAGGCGGGCGGAGCGGGCGGGAGGGCATGCCTTAATTCGAGGGAAAGTATAGTGAAAGCAAGTATGGACTGCATTTCCCCCCGCCTTCGCCGAGGCTTGCTCGACCCCCTCACTGAGCGCGGCCAGACCACAACCACCCACGATTGAGACGAGGGCGTAAACCAAGACACTCGTATCAAATACCCTTCAATGGTGATCGACTGTTTTGTACTCTATCAATGTTTGTAAAGTGCAACAAGATTTTGAAAACACATATCCGAAGGGCGATGGGCCATTCGATTAATATTTAGTCGGTTAGGGCTTCAGTGTTCCGGCTGCTTCTGGGCGTGTGCGTTCCAGGGTTCGGGTTACTTAGCGCTTAGGGTAGTGAGATGGTGCTCCTCTCTGGCGTGCAAAGCACCGGCGGTGCTGTAATCGCTCGGTCGCAGTCGAGCGGATGATTGCAGCAAGCCTGGCGCATAATGCCGTACCCTATCCCTCTCGCAGGCCAGAAATTAACGGTCAGCCACGCCTGCCCCCAAGCCGAGGTTCCATCTGCGGGAGGGGACTTTCCCATCGTGGTTTTAATCATCACAGGTTTGCAAAGGGGATCCCCTGCCCGCCTCTGGCTGAGCCTGGGCCCAACCGAGTGCCATCAGTCTGTCGTGCAGAGTGTGTGTGTGCCATGCCACCATCACAGTCAGAGAAAGCAGCCGCAACCTCTGTGGCACTCAATTCCAACGTCTCGCAGGTTCTCAGAGAGGCCGCGGGCACAATCTGTTGAGTGAGCGGATCAACAATGCAGACGCTGCGACCAGTTTTGATGCGTGGACTGATCCAACCAACTTCCACTTCGACTGGGGTCTGGACTCCAGACTCTGGCGCGCACACACCTCAGTCAGGAGCAATTTGCAGCACAGTGCTGTTCTGTATTACAGCACGTAGAAAAACTAATCATCATGCCCGAATGATGGTAGAGAGAATCTACCAACACTAACGCTCTGGCCACATTTCCGCGTAAGTAGGATCCCTACTGTGGCATTGAATGGTGTACAGTTAGGCCCCCCCCCCCCCCCCCCTGGATTCAAAGCCTGTGACGGCTTGACTCAATTCTCCCCTCCCGCACTTCGGTTGTTCAGAAGAGCCAGTGCTTTGATCACTGGATATTTGCACAAACGAGCCACACCGACGCTGTCGCGTAATCTGCCCGTCTCAAGAGCCTTCTCGCGTAAACGAGGTTTTTCTTTGGACCGTCCAAGTGCAACTTTGCTCGTTTAGTAGCCCGTGCGTGAACCCTGGTCGGAATGATGGCACGTGGCCATTCATGCCATGCTGGGCGTTTCACCCACAATCCAAAAATGGTTCAAGATTCACAACGACGCCGTGAATGGCGCCCACTGGCACTGCCAGTGGCAGTGCCACTGGTTTTGTGGCACCAGAAGGACGAAGCGAATGAAGAAATGCCGCATGTGTGCTTTGTTGTTGTGTGCTCTTCTTGGTGGGGCACCGTAGTTACGTAGACCAAAACGAGCGACTCGCGCGTGGCACAGCCAGCGTGGCGACTGCCGTGTGGCGAGAGGGTTCGCTGGTGTGAGGCCCCAGACACAAAGCATGCGACGCGTCCGATCCCGCGCTGGCTCGGCAGGGTTTCCGCCGCGCCCGGCTGACAGTATGACAGTATGTATGGGGCACTCATTCCGATTGTGCTGACTGCACCCACCGCATCCAGCGCATAGAGCAGTCCTTGGCCTGTGTTCCGCGGTCTCGGCAGATGCTGGCGGAACTGAGCGTGGGTCTGTCTCTGTTGCACGAGGGTGGATGGTCTCAGACCGTGCAACATGTCCCATGGCAGAGGCAGGAAATCCAAACCACACCACGGCGATGGTGCCATGAATGACGGTCGTATCTGAAGGGAGGAGAGTCCTCGAGGAGGAGCCGACACGGTCGGGCGGAGAGACGCGTCGGCGAACGCACGCCCGGCTTGAAGCTGGCCGGAGCCCATCGCTCGGCCAGTTGCGCCAACTTGGTGCCCAAGTTGGTGCTGCCCGGGTGGGGCCGCCACGCCCCACAGCCTACGTTCTGGGAACGTTGTCACTGGTGGGGCTGACCGTTTGGAGCCGGGCGACTGATCATTTGGCCGCGAATGCGCAGTGTCCAGCCAGAATGTTGGTACGGAGCAGGGCGTGCTTTTCGAGTCCTTCCCGAGAGAGGGAGGCCCTGGCCCGTTCCGTTGTGTTGGCCCATGGCATCGACACGCTCCGGTCTGGTGGCGCCTCCGCCATGCACGTCCTAGGGACGGTGGCCATGGAAATCCATTGGGATGGCGCTGTTGAGTTCGGTTGGCAAAACTGTTGAGTTCGGTTGGTCGTCATACTAGTATTATCATCGTTTAGTTTGATCCCCGCGGGGATCGCCTGCGATTCAGCAGCTAATACTACTTGCCAACACCGTTGGGAACGCGGGGCGTCCCATGGCGGACACGGGGGAACCTTCTCGACTTCCCGTGCCGTAGATCATGGTGTGGTGCGTCTGGAGGGCCTGGTGGAGGCTGGGCAGTCTAGCTATCGACTGGTGCACCACCGGCGGCGCCGGCGGGGGAGAGATGGGAGCTGGTGGGGCCTCGGCGCGTGGGAGCAGCATAGGAGCAGCGCGAGGGCCACGCTCTCGAGCCAGCGGCGTCTCGCTGCCCCAGTTCAGGTGGTTCTTGCAGAACCGCTTGGACTTGCGGCTACGCATGCACCCGGGCACCTCACACCGATGGCCGCCGCCGTGACTCCAGCAGTAGTCTCCTCGGCTCTGGGCGCTCTTCCCGCACCCCTCGAACTGGCACCGTCGGCCCCCGCCGTGGCCGCGGCACACGCCACGGCTCACCGAGATCTTCCCGCAGCCCGGCACCTGGCATCTCTTGCTGCCGTTCTGGGCGGCCGTGGCTAGCCGGCCTCGACGGTATGCACTCCGGGGCGCCGAACTGACCTGCTCCGTGCCTGGGGTCGGGCGGTGAAGCAGGGACTGGATCAAGGCCGCCGAGCGGTGGGGCTGCTGAGCGGGTGGGAGCGATGAGACTTGAGGACGAGCGTGCACAGGAGGGTACACTGGAGCGTGGCTTGGCACTGGGGCATGAGCAGGCAGGGAGGCATGGCTTGGCACGGGAGCTGGGATGCGTGGGGGCGACACCATGGGCATGGCACTGCCAGCGTAGTTCGGTCGAGCGTCCTGAGGATACCTGTACTGCGAAGGCTCGGGGGAGGCAGCCCGTGGGGCCGTGGTGGTCGGCAGCAGCGCCTCGATGTGGCGAACTAGCTCGTGGCCCCGTGGCAGCACGATGCACGTGCTGGATCGGGCATCCCCGATGGAGATCGAGATGGTTTCCATGGAGACCAGAGTTGAGCTGAGCGAGGGACTGTGACTGGCAGCGATATTTGAGGAGTGAGGAGGAGGAGGATCGTTGGGAAGGGCGGCTCTCTCTCTGACTTCGGCTGGAGACCACTCACGCGACCGGGTCTCACGAGAACGAGGCGGCACACGCACACGAGACCGGTGTTGCACAAGTCGCCCGTCCGTCCCTCGCCGCCGGCACACGCGCCCGCGCGATGCAACCGTCATTCCCACGGAGAAATGCCGGTCACTGTGACAGACGGCCAGAGCCCATTGTGGGTGAAACGTTTGGTCACGGCGAAAACCCAAGGGTGAGACGAGGAAAAGCCATGGCGCATTTGTGAATGTTGATATACTTGTCCAAACCGATCTTAATATATTAGTATTGGAACTGGAATGTATAGACCAAAGACCTATAATAATACATGTAAATGCTTGAGGGCGGATTGGACTTTTTCGACTAACCATCCAACTGTTGTCGGCCTTCAACATTGGAAAAGTTGGGAACTGTACACCGCACCGGTCCAGGTGGCCTATCGTTTGTGGGTGAAAGGACTTATGAGCCCGCGTGGGTTGACCACGTCTAAGCGGTGCACTCCAGCCCCCCCCCCCCCCCCCCCCCACACCCCCCCCCCCCCCCCCCGGTATCTTGCCGCGAACGAGGGGGCCGCACCCCCCCCGAACCCGACGCCCCGAAACCAGACGGGGGGC
>JAMFLL010000881.1:0-11775 GCA_027475725.1 Pythium rhizo-oryzae | reverse complement strand
GGGGTGGGCTTTCTGTGTGGGGGAAAAGGCATTTAGGGCCCGGGGGGCGTTCCCACCTCTAGGCCGTGCACCCCCCCCCCCCCCCCCCCCCCCCCACACACACACCATTGCGCTGGCGAGTTTTGCGGTCGGAAGGGGTGTCATCGCCCCCACAGCAGCCGTGCGACTGAAATCGATGTGCGTGACAAAACGCGCGCCCTGCTTCCTTGGCACTGTACAGTACTCTCTGTGCGGTGTTGCCGCTGTCACCAAGGCTGCTGTGTGCACCCGACCGCCCTCTTCCATGTTCCGCATGCAGACAGCTTTCTGTGCCACGACGGAACTTCGTGAGAGAAGGAAAGGGCTAGGGGTGCCAGCACTCTGGTCCAATGAAAGATTCCCGACGAATCAAAGACAGTCGGAGATCCACCGGGGCGCCCGTCCGTAATTTCTTCCCCTAGCCCGCGTTTAATCCTCAGACGTGGCGATGGGGAGCGGGCAAGGGCCAACAGCGAAATTGAAGTTAGCTGTGTACTGAATTAGCGCAAGAGCAAGCCGCGATTACACCACCAGCGCGCACCCAGACTCAAAATGACGATGCCCGTGCATCCCCTTCATGGTGCTCGAGCTCTCCAGACGCGCCCCGCAGCACTGGACCGGACTCGATTTCATGGACAAGGGATCCGTCCGTCGCTGCTGCACTGGACACATCGGCTGCGTCGCCCTGGTACCGTAGAGAGGAGGCAGAGACGACGCCGCTCGCCCCGAGCGCACGCTCGCCCGCCCCAGCGCGGTTTCTCTCGGAATGAATGCGCAGTGGTGTCGTTTGCGCATTGCCCAGCGCAACGGTCTGCTGTGCGTGCGCTTCTTCAAGTGCACCCGGCTAAAGCCCGCTGGCAAGGTCTCTCGATCGCAGGGTGACGGTCATTCTCGTGTTACTTATTAGCAGCTAAAGCTAGGGGATGGTGCTCCGGGGCCGCCCCGGTCGCCCAGGAACCCGCGCAGCGGCGACGGCTCGCGTGGGAACGGCTGCAGCGCGTGGTGGAGGCTGGGCAGTCGTGGCACGTGCGAGGCAGACGGGTTCACGTGGGTGCTTGGGACTGGGACGGGCGCTGGAGCCCCGCTAGCCTGAACCACACGCCGGCGAGGGAATGATTGCGTCGCGTCGGAGCCGCAGTTGACGTGGATGTTGCAGAACCGCTTGGTCTTGCGGCTCCGCATGCAGCCGGGCACCTCGCAGCGGTGGCCGCCGCCGTGGCTCCAGCAGTAGTCCCCTCGGCTCTGCGCGCTCTTGGCGCAGCCGTCCACGGCGCACCGCCGGCCGCCACCGTGGGCGCGGCAGAGCCCCTGGCTCACCGAGATCTTGTCGCACCCGTCCATTTGGCACCGCTTCTTGCGGGAGGAGGAGCCCGAGCCTCGTCGCCGGCCCGAGTCGGAGCTGCTGACGCTGCTCGGAGGCGAGGCTGGCCGATGGAGTAGCGACTGGATCACCGCCGCCGAACGGTGCGGATCGGGGCGACCTGATGGGCTGGAGTTTTGCTGGGATGAGGCCCCATGAGACGACGAGGGCATGTATGCTGGGGCTGCGGCCCTAGGCGGGCTCCTGTAGTCGGCTCGAGAGCTGTAGCTCGTGTGGTCCTGCGGTGGCTGCTGCGCCAGCGCGTTCGCCGGCAGCAGCGACTGAATATGGCGCACGAGCTCGTGGCTCCGCGGCAGCACGAGGCACGTGCTGAAGCGCGCGTCCCCGATCGAGATCGAGATCGTGTTGGCGTCCATGGATGCCCAATCCTGCGATGGGTGGCTTTTCGCACCGGCAGCGTGTGTTTGTAAATGGCAGGGGGGGGGGCATCCCCAGAGCCTCCAAACCCCAGCGTTCCCCGTTCGAGCTGACCGCTGGTCCAGCAGTCGCGCAAGTGCCGAACCCATGCAAGTGTCACACGCGGACTACCGGAGCGGGATGCGCCATGAGCGCTGTAGTACCACACTCCGCGCCGCGCATCTTCACCCACAATCGCGGGTTCAAAATGCAATTGTGGGTGAGTCGTCGCGGCGTTCATTGTGGATGAAACAAGTTTGGATCACCCACAATTGAGACGAGGGGGCGGCCACGGCACGACAGTCAAAACCGATTCCCTTCGGAAAGCGATATCTAAAAGGGGGTGCATGGAACCTCCGCTGTATCGCTGCAACACCTGTCCAAAAGTGATTTGATGCCCCGCTTGCTGGTGATTGGTCCCCGCGGTTAATTGCTGGACGTGTCTTCATGGAGCGTATCCAAAATTGATCAATCCGAGAGGCACCAAATCGTCCATCCGCGCGTCCGCCTCCGGGCCCTCCCCCCCCCCCCCCCCCCCTCTCTGAGCGTCTCCCGTTGGCGGGGATATGCACAGCGATCTCCCAGCCCCCGGAGCCTCAGTGGGCTGGGGGGCTCAGCTGAGCCCCAAGTGATAGACCGAGTGGGCCGGCTCCCCCTCGTGCCGTCCGTCGTCCGGTCCATGGTACGAAGTCCGTAGAGGCGATCCGCCTTCAAGGAACCCACAGCGCGGGCCACACGGAGGCCGTATCACGGCCGCGCGGGACGGGATCTCACAGGCCGCCAGCTCAGGCGCGCGGTCCAGTCGTTCGCTCCACTGACTCACTACCATCCCACGCCCCTGGAAGACCAGGGGGCTAGGGCAGCGCCCGAGTGCAACGCGAACCCACCGGAGGCGGACGGCGTGCAGTGGGACGGCCACGCGCTCGTAAACTGCATCCACAATACCGTGTACGGGACCTCAGATTCCAGCGCCGGCACGACCGACGCGCGTCCGTCCGTCGCCTGCTTGCGCTGCGCACCCACCCGCGCCAATGGCACTGCCATCCGCGCGCTCCGGCCGTGGTCACTGGATCAGTATGGACACATTCGAGCACGTGGGCCGGCTCCTTTTCCTGCTGCTTGAACAGCCCAGTGGTTAATCAGATCCGCGGCGGGCACTTTGTCCAACGTACTAACATACGACTGTTGTACTGTGTTCGTTCGTTCGCGGGTTGCGGCGTGAAGGTATCAGATACGTATGCCTACTCGTCTCAAGATCGCCCCGCGCCCCGGCTGCGCGACGGGGCTTTCCCGGCACCGGCGGGCGCGAGCGTGTGCTGGCTCAGGTCGAGCTGCTGCTGCAGGATGCTGCTGAGAATGAGCTCGGGCGAGTACACGCGCTCGCACTTGGCCACGACCTTCGCGACGGCCGCGGTGGCCATCGCGGCCTCGGTCGTGATCACGAGATCGCCGTCCCGCGTGGGGCCCGAGGTCGCGACGGACCCACCCGCCTGCTCGACGATCTTGACGAGGTCCTGCACGGGCGGCAAGATGGTCTTGTGCGGCGTGATAAAGAAGCGGCGGCCATCAAAGAGCCGACGGCGCTGCTCCTTGGGCGAGTCGTACATTGTCTTGACGAGGTCAAAGCCCCACTTGGCCTCGGCCTTGGCGTCCTTCAGGCAGTACTGGCGTTCGTACACGCATGTGCGGAGCCGCGCCGACTCGTCCAGCCAGCGTTCGTCCAGAATGTGGTCACAAACCGAGATGCCGCATAGCAGCTTGACCGTGCGCTTGAGCGTGTTCTTCGGCGCGATCACGTGCGTCGCATGCTCAATGTTCTCTTCATACACGGCGCCGGGAATGGCGTTGATCTTCTTGAATGTCTTGGGCGTCGGCTCGATACCTGTGAAAATAATGCGGATGCTCTCGCTGGATGCGGCAGGCTCGCTGACAGGCTCGTCGGCAGACGCCCCCGAGTGCTCGATGGCAGCCTCGCCCGGCTGCGTCGCTTCGAGCTCTTGGTCGTCTGGATCATCCGTCTTTCGCCGCACCCAACGTTGCTTGGGTGTCTTGACAGGCGGCGTGCGCTGCCTCTTGGTTGCTGATTTGGATGTTGACGCCGCGTCAGGTTGAGTGTGCTCATTCGCCTCGCCATCTCCTTCTACTGCTTGTTCAGCGGGTTCAGCAGCATCTGGAGTAGAAGATGTCTTGGCGCTTCGACGTTTCTTGGTTGTCGCAGACGTGGCGGCTGGTTGGTCGTCCACTTGCCCAGCGTTAGCGGGTGTCTTAACAGGTGTGGTCGCTGGTGTCGAATTATCGGCTGTCGATGTGCTGTTTCGCTGCCGCTTTTTTGCGCGAACGTTGATGAAGCCGCCGTCCGCAGAGTCCGCCTCCACCGCTTCACCACTCTGCGGGGCAGCTGACTTTGTTGAGGTAGCAGAGGCATCAGCGGCAGCGGCAGCGGCTGCAGCAGCTTGAGCCTCGGCGGCGGCGGCAGCAGCAGCGGCTTGAGCCTCAGCTGCTGCCGCAGCAGCTTTTGCCGCGCGCGCTTCCTGCTCTTCGCGCTTCTTCTTCGCAGCCACCGCTGCATCAATCGTCTTCGACACTTGATCGTACCAAAAATCAATCCGAGCTCGTCGCTCTGAGACAACGTTGATCTCCTGCGACCCTGCGCTGCCAGTGAGCCGCAAACTCCAGTTGTCGTTGCTGCGCGGTGCTTCGGCAACGGATGCGCTCGGTTGTTCCAAATCGACGCGGTGGATCAAATGGTGGCGTCGCCATCCACTAACAGCAAACACGAGGACTGACGACGCAAACTGCACAAGCTCGACAAACTGCCATGCGTCGCCCGCGGAGTTGGACAACCAGAATATGCCCGGCAGGGAGTCGTCGTGGAAGCACGGAAACGCGACGAGCGGCGGCTGAGACGACTTGAGCAGGGCCGTGAGGTCGTCCGGGAGATCGAGGTCGTCCACAGAGCGTCCTCCCTTGAGCTGTTGCGTCCGACTCTCATTGTGTGCAAGCAGTGCCGTCAACGAATCGACGAAAGCGTAGAAGTCGGCGACCGACGCCTCGGGCTTGCATGACACGAGAAGGCTCGACGAGGGCCCGGCCAAGACAACCGCGGCAGGGTGGGAAGTGTTGCCGATCGAGCGAGGGACAGGCTCCAGAAACACCGCGTCGTTCTTCAAGTTGATACACAGACCTGCGGGTGCAGACGGCTCATCAGCTTGCGAAGGTGTTTCGATAAACAGCACGGTGCCGTCATCAAGACAATACACGTCGTGAAGCGGCTGCGTGGTCGTGTCCAGCAGCACGCCCTCGGACTCGCTCGACGTGCGCGACAGCGTCACTTGCGCTCGGCACAGCATATCCCGACCACACAGATCCATCTCCAGCGGCGAGCCCCGCAGCCGCGCATGCAGCGCCACCAGCGTCGCCTCGGTCTCGTCTTGCTGCGCGCAGTCGGTCAAGTATTTCTTGGTTGCGTCGCACGTAAGCGTGAGCGAGGTCGATCCGACGATGATGTCCGCGCGCTCGAGCAGATCGTAGAGGTGCTTGACCGGCAGCACGACGAGCTGCTGCGTCGAGAGCTTGTTCGCCTGGAGGAATTCGCGCAGCACCGCCGCGGCGGCGTCGTTCTTTAGCCGGAGCTGGCCGTCGAGCGCTTCTTTGAACCGCGCGCGACTAATGTGGAGCGGCGCGTACACGACGCGCGTGACCAGCAGCAGGTCCGCGAGCGCGGCCTCGATCTGCGCCATGCCGCTGGCCGCGTCCTCCAGCAGCAGCGCGAGCTTGTCCGCGAACAGCGCGTGGAGCGCCGCCAACTGGCGCGTGTACCCAAGAAACGCGTCCAGCTCGGGCGCGTGGCGCGCGCCGCAGAACCGCAGACGGCGCGCGAGCTGCGCGTCCAGTGCGCGCAGCGTCCCCACAAACTCGCGCTCCGAGCCCACGAGCATGCGCAGCCCCGCGGAGACCGTGTCGTCCGTCTGCCGCATCACTGTGCGCGGCGGCGCCATTCTTATTTGGATGGGGTTGGCGGGAACTCGGGAACAAGCGGGCGGTTTTCCCACAGTGGGGGCGATTGATCTGAGGTGGACCACACAGACCATCTTCACGCGACCTTCAGAACACCTTCGATAGAATGTTGCTTGAATGGAGTAGTTTACCTTGTTATGGCGTTTGATTATTTTGACATACCGTATTTTGATTAGACTGGCGGTTGCCTGGACGTTCCGGGAAGGGACGAATGGGGTCGGACATGGCGCGGCGGCACGCCGCGACGGAACGACGGGCGCGCGCGCGCCGCCCACGGCGCCTGCCAGCGCCTCCCACGGGCTCCACGGGCCGCAGCCGCATCTCGCGCGGCGGCAGTCGCGTTTTCGCGGCGAACGCGCGCGTTTTGTCGGCGGCGCGGCGGTGATTAGACCCAGTACTTGCCCGAGGCGTCGCCCGCCATGGACGAGAAGCGCGCGGTCGGGCCGGACGCGTGGGACGCCGACGCGTGGAAGACGCTCTGCGGGCGGCGCGCGGCCTGTGTGGCGCGCGCGGCGTCCTCGTCGAGGACCGCGCCGTCGGCGGCGACCAGCACCTGCGCGGCGCCGCGTAGCAGCGCCTCCTGCTGCGTCACGGCCAGCACGGTGCACTGGCGCGAGGCCGCGAGCTTGTGCAGCGAGGCCGCGACGCGCGCCTGGCTGTCTTGGTCCAGCGCGCTCGTGGCCTCGTCCAGCAGCAACACGCGCGGCGCGAGCAGCAGCGCGCGCGCGATCGCGATGCGCTGCTTCTGGCCGCGCGAGAACTTGTCGCTGTCCACGATCGTGTCGTACGCGATCGGGAGCTCGCCGATGAAGGCGTGCGCGTCCGCGGTCTCGCACACGCGCACGACCTCGGCGCGCGACGCGTCGGGGCGCCCGAGACGGATGTTGTCGAGCACCGAGAGCCGGAAGAGCACCGGGTCTTGCGGCACGAGCGCCACGTTCTCGCGCAGCCAGCGCACGTCGAGCCGCTGGATCGGGATGCCGTCGATGAAGATCGTGCCGCCGTCCACGTCGTAAAGGCGCACCAGCAGCTGCAGCAGTGTGCTCTTGCCACCGTCGCTGCCGCCCGTGAGCGCCGTCGTCTGGCCGCCGCGCGCGCGCAGCGTCATGCTCTTGAGCACCAGCGCCGTGGGCGCCGTCGGGTAGCTGAACTCGACATCCTCGACGCGCACGTCCAGTCCGCCGGCGCGCGTCTCGGGGCGCATGCCGTTCGCGTCGTCGATGTCGACGTCGGGCTTGTTCTCCATCAGCGCGAACGTGCGCTCGGCCGCGACGGTCGCAGCCTTCTCGTCGGACACGAACAGCGCGGTCTCGTCAATGCACATCGCTGACGCATTGGCTAGGTTGAAGGACCGATAGAAGAGCTTGAAGGTCGTGGTGCCGTTTTGAATGAAGACAGCGCCGGCGTAGTCGAGCACGCCGTAGCCGACCCACTTGACCGCCTGGCTGAACGCGATCGCGAACCCGGACGAGTACCCGGAACGAATGGCCACGCGCGTGGGCAGGTCCAGCGACGCGCGGAACTCGGCCAAGATCGTCTCCTGCAGATTGTTCTCCGTGATGGTCTGCACGTTGTGGATGATCTCGTTGGCGACACGGCCCGCACTCGCAAGTGTGCGGTCGCCCTGCTCCTCGGCGTACCACGTGATGCGTTGATCGATCATGATCGTGATGACGATGACCACCACGATAGCGAAGAAGACGAGAGCGACGAGCCAGCTGCCGATGGCGCACGAGAGAATGAAACCGACCGCGATGACGACCAAGTTCTGCGTCTTGCGACCTTGGATCTCGCCCGCGATGATCTTGACGGCTGCCGTATCGTTTGCGAGCATGCCGGAGAGCGCGCCTGCCGAGTGTTCCGGCTGGTCAAACCACTTCATGTCTTGCCGCAGCATGGACCGGAACGCCAGTGATCGCATTCGATTGGTCAAGTTGCGGCCCAGCAAGCGGAAGTTTAAGCTCTGCAAGTACGAGCTGATCGCAATCGCCAAACCAACACCAAGGAACATGAAGAAATACTTGTACGCGGCTTGACGCAGTTGGGGGTCGTCGTCAAGAGCTTCGATGCGGTACAAGTCTTGGATCATATCGGCACGGAGCACGACGATGACGGGGCTTGCAATACCGTTGAACAGCGAAGTGATCATCGCAATGATCATGAAGCGACGATCTTCTGCGGCTAGTGCGATGATCTTCTGGAACACGCTTTTCGTCGGATCGACATCGTTCGGCGTATCGGGCACCGGCATCGCAACAGGGATCGCCTGGAGCTCGGGGGAGTGCGATCGACCTCCGTCGCTTCCGGACTTCACGGTACTGAGGCGACCGTTGTCGACAGACTTCATCGTGTTCGCGAAGCCCAGGCTGCTTCGCGCTGACTCGAGAAGTGCGATATCACTTCCTCTTACGTCGCTCAGGAC
Source organism: Pythium rhizo-oryzae (assembly GCA_027475725.1). NCBI lineage: Eukaryota > Oomycota > Peronosporomycetes > Pythiales > Pythiaceae > Pythium > Pythium rhizo-oryzae. Next base: position 3,541 of record JAMFLL010000881.1, on the reverse strand, counting down.
GTACGGGTTCTGGAGGATCGCCGGAGATTTCAGGGCAGCGACCGGATCCCGTCGCCGGTTCGAGTCAACCTGGTGTGATGCACGACCAGAAGTGTACGCGGTGGCATGATAAAATGATCCCAACATGCCGTTTCCAGTCTGTGCTGTCGAATCCCTTGGACGACCATTTCTAGCTTGTCCACGGAATCTGGAGGACTCGAGGAGCGCGATTTGAGTGAGCCGTGTTTGCATGTTTTCGTCAGTGTCACCGTCGACAGCGGCTCCGCCAAATAGAGCACAGTACCGACTGTCAGGATCGGTTGATAACTGGGAGAAGTGCCCTTGTTCGCTGATCCGTCCGTCTTCCATCACGAACACAAGGTCCGCACGCTTGAGCGTCGATAGGCGATGTGCGATCACCAGTGTAGTTACTGCTTCTCTGTCAATCAACTCGTCAAAAGCTCGTTGCACAAGATCTCCACTCTTCAGGTCTAGGGCGACTGTTGCCTCATCGAGCAGCAGAATCCTTGGTCTGCGCACCACTGCTCGAGCGATAGCAAGGCGTTGGCGCTGTCCAGCGGAGAGTATTCCACCATTCGCTCCGATCTGAGTCGCGTAGCCGTCAGGGAGAGACCGAATGAACTCGTGGGCATGTGCAAGTCGGCACGCTTTTTCCACCTCTTCGTCCGTCGCGGTCGCTCGGCCGTACCGCACGTTTTCCATGATGGAGGAGGCAAACAGTACTGGCTCCTGTCGTACGACACCGAACTGGGCGCGCAACCACCGCAACTGCAACGACTGAATGTTGTGTCCGTCGATGGAAACACTACCGAACGCGGGATCATACAAGCGTGCGAGCAAGCTGATGACCGTGCTTTTGCCACTCCCGCTGGGGCCGACAAGAGCGACGCGCTGACCAGGAGCGATCTTGAACGCACACGTCTTCAGAACCATGTCCTTCGGGCGGCTCGGATACGAAAAGACGACCTCTTTGAACTCGATCGATCCATCGAGACCGCGGTCATCGAGACGGATGCCTTCGTCTGATCGACAGTCGATGATCGATCGCTGCTTCTCGATTTCGACAATGTAATTGGCAGCAGCGCGCGACGCAGCAAGAGATTCCATGGCTGGTGCTGCCATTCCGATGGCAAGCAGTCCCGTAATCTCGACGAAGATAGCCGGCAGTGCTTTCGCCATCGTCGGCACAACCGAGTCGTTCGACGCGACAATGAGGCCTCCGATCCAGAGCCCATAGCCGTACAGCACGAACGAGAGAAACTGGATCACAGCGACTGCAACCGCGATGGTTCGCGACAACTTCAAGTAGACGTCTTCGCCCGAGTAGAGGAAGCGCTTGAAGCGAGTCAGGACCGAGTCTTGAGCGTTGAAGACCATGACAGTCGAGACGGATGTCAGCGCTTCTTCGGCGACAGCGGCGGCGTTCGAGTACTCATCAGTCTCCATGTTGGTTGATTTTGCGACCGACTTGACGAATACGACGATTGAGATGAGGAAGATCGGAAGCAGAGCGGCGATGAGCAGACCGACGTTCCAGCCTCGCATGATACCGACACTCATGGCCATGACGACTTGCGTCGAATGCTTGACAAACTGTCCGAGCTTGCGGCCGAGACCATCCTGGATTACGACCATCGTACTGCCAATGTCCGACGACAAGCTGAACGGGTTGTTGGTGTCGAACCAGCCCAGCTCTTGATAGACCAGGGCCTCCATCACTGCCTCACGCATCACTCGAGTCTGCCGTGCCGCAGAATGCGTGAGGAGCGCGATACACAGAAACTCGGACACGAGGATCCAGATTGCGATGCCGACGAGCTGCCAGAAGATCGAGACAATGCTGTCCATGTCGACGTTATGTGGTGGGAAGTTCTTGTTGCTCAGGGCGGTGACGGCGTTGGCGAAGACAATATTGATGACCGGCAAACTGGACCCCGAGACAAACGCTGCGAAGAGGCCGACGGACATGAGAATATGGTCGGTGCGGTCGGCGTGCGCGAACAGAGCCCATTTTGTATCGAGTGGCGCGGCGGCGTGGCCGCCCTTGGTAGGATCCGGCTTGAGCGGTGGTTCGTCGAGCAAGTGTTTCTTCAGACTGCGCCGTACACTCGATTCCTCGAGAAGTACCGACTTGCTTTGGTAGTGGCGGTTCCCGGGCGCCGCCGGCGCGCGGCAGTTGGTCCATTTCCGGCCTGCCGTGCGGAGCCGCAGCGGCGTGTCCACCGTGGACATGCGCTCGATCTGCATGATGCCCCTCGAGTTTACTTCTCACGCCACACCGACCACGAGCACGTGCTGCTGAGGAGGGGCGATGGGCGTCGCGAACCAAAGGGAGGGGGGCGAGACAGTGAGAGTGATCCCTTTTCCCCAACCGGGCAAGTGACTGATAGCAGCCCCAACGCAACGGAGAGTCTCCCTCCCCCTCCTCGCCGAGGAGGGGGAGGGAGGAGTCCTCGGAGGAGTCCTCCCCCAAGGGAGGGGAGGCCCCAGCACACTGTAACGGCGGGGCGTCGTGGCGTCGTGGGAGTGTTTACCCTGCTGTTCTCGTTCGTAGGCTGTCACTTCGCTGGATGGGACTCATCGCCCGTTGTACGCGTGCCTCGGAAGAAACCAGAGGGCGTGTGAATTGATTCATCGCGTGGCCGCAAACCAGCCGGACGCCATATTCCGTGAGTTGCATCGCTGATCCGCTCGCCCAGACAGCCGGCGAGATGGCCTCAAGAATGGTACTTACCAGAATGAGGTGAGATATTGTCCTTTTGGTACAAACACGGTAGGTCTCACATTCCTTTGTGGATTATTGAGTAGGTATATCACCGTGTTTTGACATTTTGGAACAGCCGTGAGATTGCTCAGTCGCTGGTCGTGGCCTTCGTGATCAAAGGTAGAGGCACGGGCTCAACCTCGGACTCTGAGAGTTACACATGGCTCTGCTTCGGGGTCGGGAGCGTCTGGGGTGTCGCCATGCCAGCCAACCAGCAGCAGGTGCCGAAGGAGACAGCAAGACAGCAGATCCTGCTTTGTAGAGTGGGCGTTCTACAGTACCAGACGACGCCCGGGCATGTGGGGCGGTCGCCAGCTTCCGATCGAGTCGAACGTTGACCTATCGAAAGGTACGGACGACGCCATGGACCGTCCTGTTTGACTCAGTCATGAAGTGTACAGACGGGCATCACAAGCGGTCTCACGTGCGTGGCATGGGAGCTTTGGATTGTGGAAGGGAAGGGGATACTGATTGCTACCACTACGTTGTGTTCCATGGAAAGAGATGCAAGCGAGGAAGTTTCAGGCGTGTCGACGGCTCGTAAAGCGTTCGACTTGTGCAGCACCGGGGAACTCGGACGCGTCGAGAGCGCATCCTGAGAGCGAGGTGTCTCAGATCTGGCGGAACTCGGGCGAGCGCGGCGACAAGTTGACCTGGATCTCGGCGGCAGGCTCGGCCGTCTTCTTCGCATGCTTCTTGTACATGATCGTGCCCACGACGGCGATACCAACGGCCGCGACCGCCGCCACCGCACCGACGATGATACCCGTCGACGCA